>JAAGNO010024117.1:0-49587 GCA_033439905.1 Ceryle rudis
GTGGTCTGCCTGAACTTCCGGAAAGCATTTGACACTGTTCCCCATAGATTTCTAATGGAAAAACTGGCTGTGCATGGGTGAAGTTATAAAGGAAAAACCCCACTGAGATGAACATGCTGGGACAAGGGACTGGACTCCTTTTCCTCTCCAGTGAACCACAAGCAACATTTCTGCAATGTGTGTTCTTTTTAGCCTTTAAGTCACAAATTCAATGTGCCAAATAAAACTCATCTTCAGAGTAGCACCTGGGATGAATTTAGATCTAGCATTATCAGAAGCAGTGTCAGATGAAAAGTAGATGAAAACTGTATAAAAAAATCCTTCATATAGTGCTTCATGGGTCTCATCTCACCTAATGATCAACAAAGATATTGGATCCTAGTGTCCCACACCTGAACATACCTTATTTCTTCACATCATCCATAAACGATAACTTCAGACAAGTTCAGACAAATTCATTTTAGATCTTTTGGAAAAATTAGGTTCCTGAGATAAATATCTGCCAAAAGAGAAGCCTGTTAAGGCTCCCACTGTGGGTGGAAGGAAGGCAGGAAGGCAGGAAGGCAGGAAGGCAGGCAAAATGGAGGAGCACTAACTCCTTGGCATCCAGCTATAAACAGACCTGTTTGCTGCTCCCACACTATTTGTTTACAACAAATGCCATATAAAGCCATGCATTTATGGAAAGATCCCATCTTAGACTGTCAGACAAAGAATGGATCCGTCCAACACTCTGCTTGTCCCTGAACTACTGCACCATTGATCTGCATTTTTATTTCTCCTCTCCTTCCAACACTTCTTCTGAAAGCCAATACAGACGAAATCACAAAATCTATCGTCTTCACAGGCATCTTACTGTCATTGACCAAGGATTCCAGTATGCCAAGTTTTGCTTCGCAGTTTGTTTTTGTGATTTACCAGTTGTTAACAGGAAGAAGAGCTGCCTGCAGACAAAGTCATTTTTCTGGTGGACTGTGGTTTGCATTTGACTTGAAGGGCTTAATCTTGATCTTGTTGATCCAACTGGCATTTGCCTCCAAAATTATAGTTATATTCACCAATACAAACCTGAAAAGCCTACTCTTGGAACATGAAGAGACAATAGATTGTTTCTCAGGGACTGTATAGAGCCTGCCTGCAAAGGGCTGAATTTGCTAATCTATGTTAAAATGCAGGAGGCAATAGGTCTGTGAATCAGACCTGTCCATATACGTGATTAAAGTAGGCTATTTTACAGGTTTCAGTACTTGTCTGCTGACGTGGTGTGAATGTAAACTTGCAAATGTCTCATTCCTGGGTTGAACACCAAATGCCAGCAGAAGGACTAAGGCGCAATTAGCAGCAGCTGCTAAAATTTTCCCTTATTTTTACTGGGGAAGGAAGAGGCATCAGTGAACTCTTATATGTGAAAACAAGAAAAAAATAATAAAAATACAAAGACTGGCAATGCAGAAACATGTCAAAGGAGAGTAGGAAACCTACTGGGAGGTCAAGCCATCTGAAAAGCCTATGTTTTTCTCCAAATAAGGCAGATATTCATAGTCCATAGCTTCTGAGGCACTTGGCCAAAGTCAAAGTGAGACATACAAAACCCTACCACAAGACAGACAGACAGAAAGTAAAAGAAAAACATCCATATCTCAGCAGAGCAGCACAGTTGGCTCAGAATTTACTGTTGAAGGAAAGGTCAGCACACAACCCTTATTCACTGATGATTGCTGAATATTGAGACATAAGCAGGAGGAAGCTAAAGAAGCAGAGATTATTAGAACACAGCAAATCATCCCCAGTTGGGAAGGGTACTGGACAAAGCACATACATCCCTGTGCTCCCATGGATACTAAAACTAGAAGCAACTCTAAGAGGGAAAGAGACCAGTAAACCTATCTGGATTCACAACCTCTTTCCAAATTAAGCTGGTTCACATAATGATGCAGCACAAAACAATCTCTGTGAAGAGCAGCTTGGCTTTTCCAGATCTGTCTTCCACTGACAGGCATAGAGAACACATCACTGCATAGTGGCTGCAGGGGATCTATCAGAATCGCACATGGATTTGGGATCCCTGCCCCTCAGGTAACACACCTGGCACATTTCCACCAAATCTGTTCAACATGAAAGTTTCCTATCCTTTTATCCACTTAATTCTCTCCTCTTCTCTGATGTTCTAGGTGTAACAAGTAGTGTAAGGCTACCCCTACACCCAGCAGTACTCCCTTGCCCCCATCTCTCCCATGTTTCACCTCAGGTGAAATTAGCACAAACACAGCCAAATGCAAGGACAAACCACAAGCAACAGATGTTCAGAACAGCTGCAGCAAAGCTAAACCAGAGTTCCCTGTTAACTTTAATCTGCAGGACCTTTGCCTGCCATATCACCCATCTTTGCAGGGTAAAGACTATGAATGCTTACTGACAAGGGCAAGAATGCGGATACCACCAGAATTGATACGTGAGTCAGGAACTCCCCATCTCGTCTCCTCTGTGTCTTCTTTACTAGATATTACAGTAGGACTTTTCCAAACTACTCAGGAACATTTCCAAAGAAATTTGTAATATACTGTATTCTAACAACTGTGTTGAGGGTGTGTGTTTTGCCTTTCTTCTTTTTAAAAAATAATTCTGATTTCTGGGTGGCAAAAAAAGAGAAGACTTAAATTTAAAATGCCTTAGAGATCCTATGAGAAACTCTTTATATTTGTGTGTGGTCCTGAATTTTTATCATTTGTCTGACATTTTAATTTCCTGTTCCTCTCTTATGGTGGGATCCTGATTTCCTGTCACTCTTTCTCCTTTCCCCATTACAGAAACCTAGCAGGCATCTGAATTTCTACCATCTGTTTCCTATTCACTTTTATAAATATTGAAACAAATAATTAATTTGGCAAACAGGCACGATGTAGCCTGGATCTTCTGTCAATATATAACTCCTACCATCTTTCAACTGCTTATAGATATCAGCTCCCTTGCACCAGACTGTACATGGTCTAACTTGTCAATGAAACTGGTCTAGCTTTAAATGGTTGAATGATTTACATTAGAAACAGCCATTCAGGGTATTCTGAGTCCTTGTGAAATGTTGTGTCAACACAGTCCAGTTGCAAGCTGTTCTTTAATAAACTGTCTTTCTGTGTTTAAACAATATAAAATATGAATGAACTATCAACTAACAGTTTGATAAAGCAGCCATACTGAGCAATATATATACCCTCTCCTCTGTGACTAAACACACATAGTCCTCTACTAGCAGCGATATGATGTTTCTGGGTGTTTAAAGATGGGGTCTACCTTTAAAACAATCCTGAGCTGTTCAAATGGGTATCACTCAATGCCTGTCTATTCCCCTTTCATACAGCAATGTAGCTAGCAGTGTATTGGGAATCTCAACCCACTTGTCCTGAGTGTCCAGTTGTTATTTCTACTGGGCAAAGATTATCCTTTTCTTCAGTGGTTGGCTATGGTTTATCTCAGGGTGATGCTAAATTGTGACTAAGCTGCTCAGTGTCCATACATCAAATAAAAAAACCCAAACCCAGTACCTAGAAGTACTCCTATTGCTGCAGGAACATACAGGTCCTGAATGCCAAGGACCAATTTAATAGATTTTAATTGTTCTTTACCACTGCTCAAATGCTAAACCATGCCTCTCCTTGTAACAAATAAGCTTTGCTGGGAAATACTGCACTAATCCACCACCCATGACAGACAGAGGTGTTATATGATGTTAAAAATTTCTGTGTTGCAAACTGCCAGAATCCCTTCTGTATTATTAACTGACTCCTCACACCCTGATAAATACTAATGATTGTCATAACTAAGACAGACCTCAATGTCTTGTAGCTATCTCAGTCCTCAACCAGGAGCAAGTGCAATTTTATTCCTTTCTGTTTGTCCACCCTTCACTGTAAAACTCCTCAGGAATATATCATCCCTTTAGCATCAATCCTGTAAAGTCACAGGAGCAAGCCAGCCAGGTGCCCAGCTGGCACACTGACTGAGCTGACACAGACAGACTTTGTCTGTCACCCACAGGGCGAAGACTTCCACATCCAAACTTGGTGAGAAACCACACGAGCCCCGGGATAGCTCAGCACATATGTGGACCCCCTCGGGATGGTGGAAGGGAGCAGGGTGTGCTAAAAGGGGACGAAGAGGCAGCTCAGGATCTGGATGTCTTTTTGCCAGTCAAGCCAGACAGGGACCAGACCTTGCTCCCCTGAACCAGGGTTGTGCTGCCCTGTCCAAGGGAGCCAGCCAACAGCACATCCCTTTTCACCTTCTGCAAAGAGCTGCACAGAAGAACCAGACTGTGCAGGGCGCTCACCCTTATCTCACTGGCCACCACGGCACTCACCAAACCTTGCCCAGACCATCTTTCCTCTCCTCAGACTTGTGGTCATGATTCTGAATTCATCTTCTGGATGTTTTCCCAGATGAACATGCCTGTAACTTTTCCTTAATGCTTAAAAAAGACTGTGCAAGCCATTTTTCCATATCACCACATGCTGCCCTGGACATGTCTCTGAAGTAGATATACGGGGAAGTTACACATTCCTACTCCTCACCAGGAAAGGGATTGCAAAAGAACATTCCAATTATTTTAGGTTATGGAAAAAATAATCAAATATTTCACTCACCACTAAAATGTCATCCTTTTATGCATTTCACAAAGAATTCTCTCATTACATTAGATAGGCCTGGAGAGGCTCCAGTCTCTGTGGGTTGCACACATTCCCCTGTTCTGTTCAGAAATTAAAAGCCTTAGTCTGTTTTTTTAAGAAAGCTAAGTTACTTGGTGCCCTGCTACTGACCCAAAACTAGATGGCAATACACCTGATTTCTCTTACAAAATGACTTGGCCTTTTCTGAATTTGTTCCTCACACAGCTGTGTGCACAGCATTCTCCCCACATGCTTCGATAAAAATAACAATTGCACATGAAGAAAAAAGAAAGCCCAGAACAATAACGACATAAGCAGCCACTTGAGAAAAATTAATCAGTGCTGCCGAACAGCACAGCCATTCACTGACACTGAATAAACAGGACAGCAAATCTCTAAGGCCATTAGTATCCCAAGTTTTAATTTAACTAGGCTTCTTTTTTAAATTTTGGCACAATGCTGCAAGAATATAAGAGTATTATATGAACATTGCAGCATCAGCTAGAAAGCTCAGAGTTTGAGTATGTTAACAACACAGACTTTATGAATACAAGCAAACAATTCTCACTGTAAGAGAGAGGCAAAGTGCATCTTTACCTCTTACTCTCTTCCATATCACCATAATGCCTAGAAACACAAAGAGCCAAAGATACCAGTGACTGGGCATAGTAGAAGCACATAAAAGGACAGCCATAAACCTATATTCTACAGCTCTAAAATTTCAACAGCTGCATGAGAAATCCAGTGGCATGGTAGAGGTAAAGGTTGAATAAGAAATGTGTGTATTGAGAAATACATTGTTTTTCAGTTTATATTGCTTTAATCTGAACTCCTGCATCACTGGGTTTTATGTAATAAAATGCATCTCCTGATAATTTTTGCAGCAAAGTTTCTCCTTTTCCACAAGATCTTCATAAAATATCTTTCTGCAAAATCAGAGAAAAGAAAAATCTATTTAAGGAATAAATATAGTACACATTCCAGATTATCTGGAGGAGCAGGGTAAGAAATGACACTCATGGCACCTTAGTAAGAACCGTCATAGATTCTTTTGAAATGTCATAGATTTCTTTTGTAAAGAAATACAACACACATTAGGGAGGTATAAAGATCCTCATTTAGGATGGCTCAGTGTAAGTAGTAGCTTTTAGTGCAGATATTGGTGCTTTATGCTAGCAAACCTATGATGATAATAGAAAGTATCAGATATTACATCCAGTCCTACAGACTACACTCATATGAGCAAAGCCCATTTCACTGGCAGGTCATACTCCTGTGCATAACTCACAGAAGAAAAGGTGTATAACTGAGAGAAGTTACTAAGCCCTTCTAGAGTTGCCTTTGGTGGGAAGAAGAGGAGGGAAGAAATCGTGAATTATTCAAAATCTTCAGTTTATCCCTAATCCCTTAATTCTTTCATTCTGAGGGTAAAGACTTTTGCTTAATGGCAGTGCCAGAAATAACAAGCTAGAATTGCATGTTTATGAAATGGGGTCTTAGTTACTTATTAGGATCAACTGGGCTTGAATTAATGTTGGCTCATAATCAAGAGCACTTAGTGGACTGAATAAGCATCACAGTTTTAAAACTCATTAATGATTGTTTGTTGTATATATTTAACATACTAGAAACATCCAAGCATGCTAGACCATAGTTTTCTCGTAAACATACAGACATAGAATAATATGGCTAATACAGCACTACATTCTTTGGATTTGTAGCTCTACTTACACCGGTGGTCGACAGGTAACTATAATCCTGAATTTAACAGGTCATCTTTTGCTCCCAGATATGTCAGGCTGGGGTGGATAGGTAAATCACACTGTTATCATCTGTGCTTTTATCTTAGAAGGTAGGTGACTATTTTAAGGTGATAAGCCAAAACAGGCCAGGTGAGAAGAATAGCTGACACCATACACAGCACAGGGCTTTGAAAAAGTTACTGCTGAAGGCCACTGAATATGGGAAAATTAGACAATATTTTTAAATGATAAAAATTGCATACAAGATAATTGCTTCAGAGGACATAAATGGTCTGAAGCATAAGGAGCAAAAGAATCCACACATGCCATCCACACATGGCACAGGACCTCTTACAATACTAGATTTTTTTGTTTGTTTGTTTTTTTACTGTGTAAAGGCCCATAATGCTTAATTTTTCATGAGATCACAGCTGCATTTCTGAAGATTAACCATGAGAGGGGTAGATATTCACATCAAGGGTAATGTGTCGGGAATCACTGAGCACAAGAAATAAAGGAAGTGTGATCATGCTAACTTTCTGTTTCAAATCAAGTGTTGAAGGGAATGTCGTCTTCATCTCACTTACCATGCTTTGGTTTGCACTTCAACATCCTTAGAGCTCACAAACCATATTATGAAACTAAACTGGAAGATCCACTCCAGCAGCGCACCTACTGCATTCCAACCAGTCACAGGTATGCAGGCTGCAGGACCAGGCTAGATATAGTTAAAGGTAGAGCACCTGAAACTTGCTTCAGGAGGACATCAGCTCCTCAGCACTAATTGCTCTGTTCGAACAAGCAGGATATAGAAGCAAAGGGAGAGGAAATCGAGTGCAATCTGTCAAGCAACTCATCTACTCTAAGGCCAGTTCCAAAATACTGACACTTGAACCGAGCACCTCCTGATCTGATTTCGTCCCTGTTGAAGGACAGTACATTACCAAACTAGATGCAAAGGAAAAAGTCACTTTTAAATTAAGGTCCCATGGCAAAAATTTCATCTGAAGATAAAACCAAAACAAACTTACAAGGTTGACTGAAAATTATGGCAGTAACAGTAACACAGGGCATAATAAACATAATAAAATAAACATTACAGGATCTGATTTTTCATCAAAACATTGGAAACTTGACTAAAATGATTAATCTCATCTAAGCAAGACTATTTCTAATTAAAAAAAAAAAAAAATTACATAACCAGAAAGTAAGGGTGAGTCAGACCAGACTTACCTCAAGTTGAGATGCACACACAATTAATGTGAACCATACAAGACACAGCTCTGTCATACATAATCTTGACTGTTTTTCACCAGAAGCAAAGGAAATTCTGCCTATTCTAAGCCAAATGGCCAGAAGCTTCAGGGAAAGAAATGTCATCCCCCTCCCCTTCTGGTAAGAAGCAAAATATGCTACCAAAGGCAGTTTCACATTGGCAAAGGCTTTCAGCCAACATCTCTGGTAGAAATATTATCATAAGCAGACGTCATTCAGGCTGTGGGGGAGCACTCTCCTGCTCTTACAGCCCTACAGCAGAGGGCTCTGAAGCAACAGAGAAGTTTGCCATGACAGATGCAGTAGAGCTGAGAAGCAGCCACTGAAATTCCCAAGTCAGGTCTAATAAAGCCTCATCATATTTTGATGGCCCCAGTGAGGATAAAGCAAGAGTCAAGTTTGGCACAGAGTCATGAAGATTACTGCCACCAACTGATGCAAATGCAGAATGTTTTGAAGAGGGGTGAGACACAGCATCAGAGCATGACTCAACACGTGGCTCAACAAATGGGAAGGAGATCTGATCTCGGGCAACCTTACAGCAGCACATCGCCGCACTGAGGCTGCAGCACATTCCCCTGGCTGCATACATGCTGTGTCACTGGGCTCTACAAGACACCCACTACATGTTACCTCTGTCTGATGGGGACTTTCCATCACACCTATCTAATGAGGACCAACATGCTAGCATTCCCAAAGCTGTTGTATAGGTAACTTTCACAAAGGTTAGCTCTGCACAGTACAAAGCAGACCACTTCATTGCTTTACCAAGAAGTCAGAGACATTTGATGGTTTGTGTACTGCACTGCCCTTTTCTTAGATAGGTCAAACTTCATTTAGGTCAAAATCTATTAAAGAGTTTTGAAAGAAGTCTGTGACTTTGGGCCCCTGCTTTGAATCACCCAGCAAGCCTGAGATCGAGACCTCGGTATTTTTGGAAAACAATGCCTACTTCAGGCATCACAAAGTTTCAGGCATACTGCTCAAGGCACTAGTTGTTCACAAAAGCTCACAGAGAAAATGAGAAAAAAAAACCAATGTAGCTGTAAATATTAGATCGATTTATTCCTATAGGAAACACCGAAAGGCAATGAAAATCCGAAATTATGCTATGGTACCTCCCTGAACATGAGTAACTGTATTATGATTTGTAGATTGTGCTGTCCCATTTTTCAGATCAAAGCAAAGAACCTTTTTGCTTCAGCAGATTAACAGTGTCTTCTGCAGCAAACAAAAATTTTTGGCTCTCCTCACTATTTCTCTGCCTATTTTCAAACTATCACCTGAAAACAGTAGCTGTAGAATGAAAGTATTGAGAAGGATGGGGAAAAAGATAGAAGCACACATCAAATTATATATATGAAAGAACACAGTAGCTTTAAACTAATGCATGTTTAACAGAGCAAGACAAATAAAGGCTGCTGAATAATCTGAGAAACTTAAATTCATTTCTTTTATGCTGCCAGAGAAAATAAAACCAGCATTATTCAAGTTGCTCAGCAATTAAAAGATATTGTGACAACAAAACCTAAGTGCATGCAGAAGATTACGTGGAACACAAACACCAATACTAAAAAAATGGCAAAAATCACCTTCCTGAAAATCATTTAGAGACCTAAATGAATCAGAGTGGATGAGATATACTGGAATCAGAGTGGATGAGATATTCACTCCATAACATCTGAGTAAAGCAGCAGATTTCTTGTGGTTAAAGGGTTTCAGAAAGGATTCGTCAGACCTAGCATCATTTCACAAACCCACATTAACATTGATTTCTTCATAAGCCAGTCTTGATTCCCTCATGGTTCTGGCAACAATAAATCAAAGCAGTTTAAGAGAAGGTCATGTACACATTTTCGTATTTCATACACGATTCTGTTGCACAAAACAAATGATCTGGGGTATTTTGCTTGAGGGTTGTAAAGTCATCAGTTCACTTTGGAGTGACTTTAATATGTCTCCATGGAATACTGTCATTTTTTTTCTCCTTCAGAAGCACTCTGTACACTCATTTGTTCCCTAACTACTTTCAGAAAGGCCTAAAACCCATCCAGAATTTGACAGACAACAAAGCTTTTTCTTACAGGTAAGTGCAATACATGAGATCGTGGAGTCCACATTACTCCTGACTCCTAAGTGGGATCTCTAACCCTCATTTAGGTACCTCAGCTCCCTGCATAGTTTGTGAGGATGCAAAAGCACCTGAAAGTAAGACAAAAAGCCCACACACAACTAGCATGTGCACCTCGCTGGGAACCTCTGATCTTCAGTATTGCCCCTCAGGAGCCTCATCCAGCTGCTTCAGCATACTACAGCCCAGCAAACCCAGCCCTCAGCCACCTCCCCAGGGCATACCCATGCTCTTTCCCTAAGTTGATCAACAAGACTGCTCTGGTTCTTATTATTTATTTTATAAGCCCAGCACAACCCAGAGCACAACAAAGCATGGTACACAGGAACCTGCATACTCACAATCTGTTCACAAAGTGAACAGATTAATCTTAACAGGGCTCATGTTAGACTGGAGTTAATAATTTCAGCTGGATTAGACCCAGATCCATGCTAAAACAGTCTGATGCTTTTGCCCTAGGAAATCTCCGTTATTCTGGTTTTCCGATAACCATGGTACAGTAGTGCTTCGTTAGGGAGAGATGGGTGTGATACTGTGCTCATGGTAATAACCTCTGATATTATGAGGCTACTCACACTCTGTCCTGAGATCACTTATTGGCATAACCTAAACCTGAGCATATCTGTCCCTGACATTTTTTCATTCTTTTTTAGTTTTAACTTTGCATCACAGTCTCCCAGAGCATCCTCCTGAAAAAGCTGGCAGCCCATGGCTTGGACAGGTGCACCACCCTTTGCTAGGTTAAAAACTGGCTGGACGACTGGGCACAGAGAGTGGTTGTCAATGGTGCTGCATCCACTTGGTGTCCAGGGACCAGTGGTGTCCCTCAGGGATCAGTACTGGGGCCCAGTTCTATTCAACGTCTTTATTGATGACCTGGATGAGGGGATCGTGTCTACCATTAGTATAATTGTGGATGACACCAATCTGGGGAGCAGTGTTGATACCCTGGAGGGTAAGGAGAAGCTGCAGAGGGACCTGGACAGGCTGGGTCAATGGGCTGCGGCCAATGGTATGAGATTCAACAAGGCCAAGTGCAGGGTCCTGCACTTTCATCACAATAACCCCATGTATTGCTACAGACTGGGTGATGAGTGGCTGGAGAGCAGCCTGGCAGAGAGGGACCTGGGAGGGACTGGTTGACAGCCAGCTGAACATGAGTCAGCAGTGTGCCCAGGTGGCACAGAAGACCAACGCCATCTTGGCCTGTATCAGGAATAGTGTGGCCAGCAGGTCTAGGGATGTAATTCTGCCCATGTACTCAGTACTGGTGAGACCTCACCTCGAGTACTGTGTGCAGTTCTGGGCCCCTCACTTCCAGAAGGATACTGAGGTGCTGGAGCAGGCCCAGAGGAGAGCGAGGAGGCTGGTGAAAGGACTGGAGGGAAAGTCTTATGAGGAGAGGCTGAGGGAGCTGGGGTTGGTCAGCCTGGAGAAGCGGAGACTCAGGGGGGACCTTATCACTCTCTACAACTACCTGAGGGGAAGTTGTAGTCAGGTGGGGGCCAGGCTCTTCTCCCAGGCAACTAGTGACAGGACGAGAGTGCAGGGCCTGAAACTGCGCCAGGGGAGGTTTAGGTTGGATCTTAGGCAGCACTTCCTCACAGAAAGGGTGATTAGACACTGGAATGGACTGCCCAGGGAGGTGGTGGAGTCACCATCTCTGGAGGTGTTTAAGGAAAGATTGGATGCTGCACTTAGTGGCATAATTTAGCTGATGTTGTGGTGTCAGGTCATACACTGGACTCGATGATCTCAGAGGTCTTTTCCAGACTCAATAATTCTATGATTCTGTGATCTTCAGGTTTTGTAACTGTTAATCAAAGGATATTAGTCTGCATCTTTGCCATTTACTAATAATTTTGCAGTCTCTAACAATTATTACTGGCTTCATTTGGAAACATGGTTGCATTTACTGATCTTATTTATATATATTAACTTCTGCTTAATATAAAATACAAACCAAATTGGTGCATATAAGGAGCCTTTTCTGTATTATCATAGAAACACATCTGCTTACATTTTCATTACATTTTTAGACCTACATGAAAATCAAATACAAGACAATACAGAAAGCGAATACCAGTACCCAGGTCTTATGTTAAAATAGATTTGGATTTCATACTTTCCACACCCTTTTCTCTGCCAGACCAAAACATTTTATATGCTACTAATCTGAGCTGCAACTTTTATCATCACTGAAATCCTGACCCTTCCTCACAGCAAAACTGTCATGGTCCATGCTATAAACACCAGAGCTAGAAACAGATATCAATTAGCAAGAGATTAGGTGCCAAGATTACTCCAGACCCCATTTTCTTGTTCCAGAGAAAAGTTATTGTATTACTCTGCTACTGCTGTCTCCTTGCTTCACACATGGTTGAGGACCCTCTGTGCTCCCACTCTCTCACGCCTCCAGCCAGGCAACAACTTATAGTTAAAAGATGATGCCAAAAATTATAATCATAACTGTATATTGAAACTCCTCTGAAGTGCTTATATCCCTAACACCATATGGACCTAGCAAAGGATGTCAGAGAGAGAGAGAGGGGAGGAGAGAGAGATGAGAGCGTCTAGCTGAGAAGCACGTGGATTCATGCTAGCAGCAGCGCAGCAAGCTGCTGGAAATGATTTACCACTAAAGCTGTAAACGAATAACTGAATTCTTGCAATTATTGGTTTCACAAACAATAATCAGGTTAAAATTAGTAATCTGAACATAAAACCTTTCTTAAGGGAAAGGGAGTGATGTTTTGTGGGAGTAGGTGACGAGGGAACATTCAGAAGGGGGAGCCATGAAAAAGCATGCTGGAGGTGGGAAATGTGTTTTTTATCAGGGCAGAGCTACAGGATGTCATACAACACACTTTCAGCTCCCTCTTTCACCTCAGAGACTGCCAAATGCCACTACGGTGACAGCAGGGATGAGCTGGGAGCCAGAGGAGAGAGTATGAGGTCTGGGGATGTGAGTGCATAAAAGAGGGAGAGAAAGACAGAGATGGAGATTTAATGGTAGAGGTTAGAGTCTCAAATATATAATCCAGTTTCGTATGATTTTCCTACTCTAATCTCAGTTTGCAATTGCAGACCAAAATTAACCACCTAGTCTACCATCCACACATTTACTTTCTTAGATATAAACATTGTATTGGAAGCATTTACCAAACAGCCAAATCTGTTTTAAGAAACAAGGCAACATTGAGAGTTGATAGATCAAGAAACAGAGGTACAGAAGTAAGAGGCAGCATTTTCAAAAGTTGGGAAGTATGGTGTCCTGATTCTGGAGTGACCCTCTTGTTTATCATAAGCCAGAGACTTTTTAAAAAAATCCTTGGTTTCGGTGACTGTAACCAAATACAAGAGAGAAAACTGGAGCCTGAACATAAATGTCTGGCTCCTATCCTTTTCTTAGACCACCGTGCTGGATTACCACCACTGCTAACAGCACTTCCACAGAGAATTGGCAGCTGGGCCCCTTGACAAAACATGGAGATATGTTGATGGGCTTTGAGTGGAAAGCACTGAAGTATTCGCTCCATTTAATAAAGAAAAGCTTCGAAATCTTTTAAGTCAGAAGTTCTACCGGGAAATAAGCAACAGGCATTACTGTTTTCCAAATGCCAGGACTTCCATCCTTCTCCTATAAATTGTAGGCAGGGCTCAAACATGAGGGGAGAAATTCCCAGCACAATCCAGCACACTGCAGGGACCAGAGTTCTAGAAAAGGACAACACTGAGCAACTGCATTATCCATGTAATTTTCCAACTTTTTCACATACCCAAAGAGAAAGAAACATCCCCTCCACAACCAGAAGTGATTTTACTTAGCACAGTGGGAATTAAGGTACAAATTATGGGAAGTACTTGTACAGGAAGAACAGAGCTGCCTACACACTTGGCAGTAGCACTGACTAGGAAAAAAAATCGTAGCTGTTCAGAGATTGCACCACCCTTTCTAATAATTTTGTGCAGAGTGAGATGTTTCTTCTGGTCTGCAAAATCCTGTATAATTCTGAAGGATATTAGAGATGAAGGAAGTGAGAATGACTGGCTATAAAACAGAAAGGTCAAGATACAACCCCGGCCCGGGTAAGTCCCTACACTGCAGAAGACCAGCTGTTTTGACAGTTTAACAATGAAAGCATCACTCTAATATCACTGTGGTTTTCCACTCCTCTCAGTACATCCACTACAGATCATTGTATCCTGGGCTAGAAAGCAGGATGCTGGCATTTTCCTCATCAGGTCTTGAATTTTTGCTCCATATATTTTTGGTTTTAGGTATATTTTCTTCCTTTTTCTGCAAGTAAAAAACTTTCAGACAGTAAATAACAAGAATTTCACAGCCATTATTTTAAAAAGCATGTAGAAATTAGGCTCAACATTCTATATTTAAGTAATGAATAATTCCTAAGCAGAGCAAATTCTTATAAGATTTCTTGATATGCTGAAAGACAAGATAGGAAGTACCAGGAGAGACAGGCTGACCTAGATGGATCTCAGACATCTCATAAGGTTTCTTGCCCACAGTGTCACCACTTCCTGTTCTTCTTGGTTCCACAAGATTGGATACTTCTTTAGATTTGCCACCTCAAGATCATTCCCATGGCAACTCACAGCACAACAAAACATAAGATATTAATCGCCATTCTCAGACTTCATCATAAGTGTGCTAGCATGATACAGTGCCACAGGGACAAAGGGGATCCAAACCATGCTGCGCAGATCCCCATCTGGATCTGGATCTTAGCTCCCCCGCTGTTTGGCAATATTGAGTCAGTGCTTCAATCTGTGGCATTAGACTCAGAAAGGGATGCAATGAGTTCCAATCCAAAAGGTCACAATGAGTTCCAGGGTCAACTGACCCAGAGTTCAACTGAACCAATTATTTCTCCTAATTACACCTCTAGTGGCAATGTTTCCTTATCTGAAGCCCCAGTTGAAAGATCCTCTTCTGTGGTCATGTGAGAGAGACTATTTATTCCTTCGCTTCACTCCTTTGAATGTTTTCATTTCCACTGATAATCCCATTTTATTGCCTGGCTTTTCTCTCTCTCTGAGATAAAACTACCACTAGAATCTCACTGCTGATGGTGACCTGCTTGCAGTGGGACTTCTCTGTAAAACATTTTCAGAATAAAAGATATTGCAAGACACATTTAAGTGGGTTTTGCAAGTATTCAATTTTGTAAACTTGCATCCAATATGCTGCCTTCAAAAGAAGGACATAACATTTCTTTAGATGGTAAAATATTACCTATACTGGGACAAAAACAGAGGAATGATGCATATTTAGATAAACTAAAAAGGTTTCAGGCAGTGAACACTTGAATCAGTTTTGTATCTATATCTCAAGCTGAGACTAAGAATTTGATCTGTGGGAAAGGCCTCAAAGCAAATCTTTGATCATAAAAAGTTCACTGTGCTGTATCCTTCAGTGTAATTCCCCTGGTTCAGATGTCCTTGGACCTTGTGTATAGAAGCTAATTTTCTTTGATTTGCTATGTAAACACAGTTGCACATATCAGGTTAAGTATATCTAGGAGGTATTCCTGCATCCTGCTGGCATGGACATTTCTCCTAAGCCATTACCTCTAGAGGATTTGTTCATTAATATCTTTCTCCCACTCAGTGCTTCACTGCATTGGTTTCATTAGGAGAAAAACAACAACTTTTCCAGCAGGATGTTCCTAAAAGCTGAATTAGTTTAGAGAGTTTTTATTCAAGCATACACTTCAGGAGGCAGTATTTTAAAAAGACTGAGTGCAGTGGGATGCAAGGTGTGCAATATAAGTACGCCAGACTGGAAGACTCCATTCACAAGGACTGATGAAAATAATTCTTTGAGCTACAGCTTTCATAGCTTCCTATTGATAAACTTCATGCCTGCATGGATCCACACACGGAAGAAAACAGAAAGCTAGCCAGATTTCAAAAATCTGGAAATCCCACAAAATTACTGAATACCACATCGTTCCTGTTTAAAAGTATAAATTAACTGTGATTTGTTTGAGAGTGCTGTCAAAAATCTGTGAACAAGCCCAGTCTTAACTTTGCAACAGACATTTCATGTGACTGAAGGACGTAACAGCAGCCCTTGAAGTTTTGAAGGGGTCTCAACATGCAGCTGCTCCCACATAGAGAAGCTGATGAGAGCAGCACACCCCTGCTGAATGCAAAGTTCTGTAGAAAACCCAGGAGCTCGAACCAAGTGCTGATGGTTTCCAAATTCCTTTGAAAATAAAATGAGCTCTTCTGAATTTCCCCAGCAGTGGCAGACAGCTCCAAAGGCATAAATGATTGCTGCTGTGGTAACACAGTCACAGAGATTTCATAAACATTAGGAGCATCTCTTGGGAAGATATTCAGATTAGATTTTTCCCTTGTAACTCCTGGCACCACCAGAAAGTGGGGCAGATATTAGAGCACAGCCACTAACCTCCACGGACTGGAGTAAGCACTGAAGGCTCCTAACAGTGGTACTTATGTAGATGCCCAAAGGCAAGTAAAAGGAATAGAAGGCACCATGTTTCCAAACCTCAGCAACAAAGCACATTGATTTGTCAGACTTGCTACCAAACCACTAACCTGCAGGTTCACCAAAGGAAATTTTGTTATTCATTTTTCTAGCAATTAATTTTCTTTTATCTGGAAGGACTTTGGAAGACAGACCTTATGTTTTCACCACATTTCTTTGTTAATGCATGTAAAAGCACTCCCATCCTTGATACAGTCTCAAGAGGACAGAAGATAGGAGATCTAGGCCAGGGTAGCACTTCTGCATGTTTTCAAGCTGAAGAACGTTCAGAGAACTTGTTACAGTTTCCTTACATGTAATACAAGAGTACAAATTTGACCTAGTGATAACTGTGGTGGATGATAGAGCATGTGTGGATAGTTTGACAAAGTAGAAGGGAATCTGCATTCCTCACTCTGCTGTGGATTTCTTATATTAACTTCTACTAGTAAAATCTTGCAGCAAGAAAAATCAGCTAGTGCTTTGCCTTTGACATCAGGAAGGCCATGATGTTAGCTTTGTTACTATAGAAAATTCTTTTCTATAGAATAGAGATTATAAATTGCTCCCCTGTTTCCCAGAGGTCTTCAAAGATAAATGTCAAGATCTCATATGTGGGGATTATAAGGTCAGGCAATGAAGAAGTTCTAAAACCTTGGTGGAAATAACACTACATATTCATGTATGTGTTTATTTAATGAGCTTTCTTTTTATTGCTTTGCTTACTATAGCTCAATAATTTTGTTTCTAGTGTTTTTTTCTAAGTTATCTTCATCTAACATGAAAGATGCCATTAGAGACAATGTCAGGCTGGAAAAGGTCATCTCTTGTCTAGCTAAATCCTCCTACAAAGACAGCCATTAGCAACTGGGATATATAGCAGCTGAAACTGTAATGGTGCATACAATGTTTAATCGTGCATATGTGATACATACTATTTAGCTTTCTCTTTGTTTAATGCAGCACATAGAAATTCTCAGGAGGCTGGGGAGGGTCATATCCATGGCTGAATGAGAAAAGAACATTAAAATTATCATTATAGGCCTTCCTCCCTTTGACTTAGCTGTGTGAACCCTAAAAGATTTAGAGTTCAGGTTCAGTTCAGATAAACATCCAAAAGTTCACAGGTTTACCCAAACTATCTGAATCTCTAGAGCCCCAAAATGAGCTGGAAATCTGTAGAACTGCCTTTCTTGAGGGATTTCCTGCACTTCCACTTTTGGACAAAACTCAGAAGTGTGGGGGGAGGGGAAGGAAAGAAACACTTAACATGTATCACAGAACCTCAGCACAACTCTAAGTTACACTCTAAAATTCAGTCTACTCGCATAGATTTCTTATCAAGTGTTTTGGTGGTCTTTTAATATCAGCTTTTATGTCTGAATCAGAGCATATTTACTTTTTTTCACCTGACTTCTCTCAGTCTACCCTACTCATTTTACCATCAGATTTTAGTGAGTGGAACTCAGAGGAGGTGGTAAAAGGAGGCTCTGTTCTACTATGCATTCACAGTACATCAACACAGCACGCTTAGGTCTTGCAGAGAATCTCTCTCCTTCTAAAATATTTATTAAAGCAGAGACTAAGAGGTAAAGAGAAGAGACAGGGAGTACAGTGAAGTAGTTTACAAAGTGCTGACATTCATAACAGATAGCCCTTTCGCTGGCAGAGGAGCTGCTGGTTTCCCTCTTTCACACCGATATGGAAAAAACATCAGCAGCTGCACTATCAGCAAGAACACGACCCTCTGATCAGCCGTTGCTCACTTTCCCAGAGCAGATTCCCATCTACCAAATTAACTGTGGCCATACGTTTTTCTCTTTCTAAAAATGTGGTTTCAATCAGCTTTGGGACTAAGACAGATGATCTGTATTAAACAAAGTGCCCGTTGCCTTATAGTACTTTCTATCATCCCCTCCACTTGTAAAACCAGAGAGGAATGTGGGCACCCTTGCCACAAGCGTGGCTCTCCTGGCACACTGTGTGGAGCCCACCGCATCATGAAACACCCTCTGGAAACATCCTCCCCATTCACTCAGTGGTGTGTTTTGCCATTTGTACCAGGCTGACAAGAAGTCACTTCTTATGCTACCAAATGGGGAAAAAAAACTATATTTCATAATCTGGCACCACCACACTGAGCCAATCAAAGGTCTGTGTAGTCCAATCTATCAACAGTGATAAGAAAAGGGATACACAGAGAGTAATTCTTTCCCTGCTGTATACCTCCAGCTACCAGCAAGGTACCAGCTTAAAGACTTCCCGAGTTGAGAATTTGCACCTGCACTACCGTATTTAATAGGTACTCAGGAACCCATCCTCCTCTAATCACAGAATCACTAAGGTTGGAAAAGACCTCCAAGATCTCTGAGTCCAACCATCTATCTAACATTATCATGACCACTAAACCATATCCTGAAGTGACGTGTCTGCACAGTTTTGGAACACTCACTCCTAGGAATGACGACTCCACCACCTCCCTGGGCAGTCTGTTCCAATGCCTCACCACTCTTTTTTTCCTAATTTCTCCAAATAGCAAATCTAAACCTTCCCTGGTGCAACTTAAGCCCATTACCTCTCATCCTATCACTAGTTACCCAGGAGAAGAGAACAGCACCCACCTCACTACAACCTCCTTTCAGATAGTTGTAGAGAGATACAAGGTCTCCTCTCAGCCTCTTCTTCAGACTAAACAATCCCAGCTCCCTCAGCTGCTCCTTGTAAGACATGTTCTCCAGACCCCTTACCAGCTTTGTTGCCCTTCTCTGGACCCACTCCAGCACCTCAATGTCTTTCTTATACTGCAGCACCCAAAACTGAACACAATACTCAAGCTGTGGTCACACCAGTGCTGTGTACAGGGGCAATTCACCTAATCCTTTTCTGAACCTGTTTATGCTTTTGTCCAGGACAACATCCTGTAGCAATGAGGTCCATGACCATCACGCTTCCTTTTACTTGGTTAAAATCAGCTATCTGAGAATTTAAATGAGTGATCACAGTTTTTGTTTAGTGAGAAAAAAAGAACAGAGAGGTGAATCCTTCTACCTTCTGTAGCCTTCTTCATTCACCCTCACTCTTTCAAAGGTAATGATAGTCTTTCCCCCACAGTCACTCTTTTCCCACCTAGAAAGTCCGTCAAGCTTATTGTCACATAGAAGTCATAGAAACATCCTTATGAACCATCTCTCTGTTTTTTCTTAAAAGTCTTAGGATTTTTAAATTACAGTGTTTTCAGAGCTTCACACAGAAGACCATGTGAATGGTCTATGGCATGATGCTCTATAGTTTGATTTCTATTCCCTCCTACCAACTCCTAGCATTCTAGCTGACTCTGTCATCGTTTCAGAGTAACATTGTCAGAGCTAACCATAATGACACCTGAAGTGCTTCCCTCCAGATAGTGATAGATATTTCCTGCTAGTCATGGTATATATATAATTTCTGCTAGTTTCTTCACTCTTCATTTATTAAGATTAGAAAATAAAGTCAGCCATTCAGCATCCTGCATCTGCAATTCCCCAGGGTTGATTTGAGTTTAGATTTTCCTGAATAGTCTGTGTCATTAGCAAATCTTGCCCTTTTACTGCATATCCCCACTTTTAAATTAGGAATAAATTGAATAACATGGAACAGATTTTTGTCAGTAACTTCCACCTCCTGTGATTACCATTCCTCTATTACATCATTATGATGTTCTAGCTAATTGGGGAAGTGCTTTCTACAGGATTTTCACCCATTTCTCGGAGGCTCAACACATGCATCCTCATAAAAACGTGAAATAACGCTTAACTGATATGTATTATAAATTAGTAAAACAACACATTTCTCTTTCTTAGCTCCTTGCTGGGTCTCCATCAGTGCTGTGATACTTGTTAGCTCTTTAAGAAAAGACCTAATATAGGAAGCTGAGCTTTCTGTATCTCTTATTTTTCTTGGTAGGTTTTTTGTTTGGGGCTTTTTTTCAGACCAGCTCAGTGCTGATTTGGGGCTTGCCTCCTATCACTGTTGGCTCAGATGCCTGAATTTATCCAATATCCCCATATTGTCAGGTTTTTAGTCCTGTCCCCTCCCCTGCACAGCAAACCCAGAGCCTGTTACAATTTCACGCTCTCCGGAGAAACCTACCAGTCAATCTGGCAGCTGAAACTCATGTTTGCCACACCTTTCCAGAGAAAGGTGTCTCAGGGGGTCTGTTCAACCGCTGATGAAAGGCAGGCTTAAACATGAAAACCACTGTGGCTCCAGCGGCAGCTTGCTGTCAGTGTCCCTGGTGTGTTGATGCTGGGGGAAGAGGAGGGGCACGCCACACATGTATATCCGGGCACACACAGTACATCTTCTCACCAGATGGTGCATCAGACCTGTTGGAGTTTAACTTTTAATTAGACTAAGAACTAAGGGCCACATTCAGTCCCAGCATCAGTTTCCTCCGAACCAGATGTCTGCAAGATACCACAAAAATTGTATTCATGTGAGCCCAAACCCAGGCTGCGGGTGGCCACTGCCCAAGCCTCATATACCATCTCCATCAGGACAAGAAGTGTTCTCCACCAGCAAACTGACAGCGCCTTTGTTTTGGGCCATCATGCCCTGAAAGCCTCTTCTCTCTTGCATGGCACACGTGAAACCAACACTCCTGTAGCATGTTGCTGTTGCTAACTGGGCATAGAAAACAGCCTGTAGAAAACACCCTACAGAAATGCTCTGTAGGGTTTACCCAAAGCTTCCCAAAGCAGCATACTTGTTGCCAAGGCGCCCAACAACCGTGCAGTGTATGTATAGCTACCTTAATTTTTCCCAGCAGCTCAGCCCGCTGACCAAGATGCCCTCTGTGCCAGAATCTCAGACATGCACTGTAGTCCTAGCTATGAGCAAGCTGACAGAAAGTGTTTCGATTGAGAACCCTACTAGATACTTAGAAAAATCTGTGGATAAATCTATGAAGCCTACAAAAGCCCCTGGATAATATTTTCAGTAGGCAAACGGAAAGTAAAAATACCCAGGCCAAGTTGCATGGCAGCCCTACATCTCTCCTGGAGTCCTGCCTCCGGAGCTCCTTCAGGACCATATGACTTTAGAGAACTGAGGTCCATAAGGCTCCAAAGAAGCAGTAACAATTTAATTTACATGGGTAAAACCTGAAGCCAGCAGCCTACCTGTAATGTTATTTGTCAAGCAGTGGTAACAGGCTAGTACAGATTTTTATATCTTGGGCATTGACTCAGTGTCAAATATTTAATGGAAAAAAAAATTAAAAGAAAGAAAAATAAAAAGTAGCTGATCCAAGGACTGGCAATGACTGTACTTGAAGGATCCAATCCCTCTCTTGCCTCCAGTCCCCTCCCCACACTTTGCCATAACTTTCCCCTCCCTCTCCCCCTTTCTCACTCGGAAGATGTTATTGTTTTACATGGCACATTCCCAAGCTGCTATACCAGGACAGTAAAATTATTCATTGACTTTACCGTAGTCTTCTACCAGCCACTCATTTTTTTAAGCTTTCAGCCCTCCTTTCCTCTACCCCCACCTCCTCCGTTCCCCAATGAAATTTGCTTTTTCCCTTCTCTCCCTCCCTCTTTGCTAGGCAGAATCTGGAAAAAAGAAATCAAGGCCAAACTCAACAAAACTACTGCTGCGTAATAGCAATCCTTTTTCACACACAGATGGTCAGTCAGAAGAATGAGCGCTTTATAAGACAGACATCGTGCTGGTCTTTGCAATCCTGTTCTCCCAGACCTCAGCAGGAGTTTTTCATCACCAAAGTGGATAATAACTCTGTCAGACACCTCATACACACAGGTATTAATAAAAAAATAAAATACTGTAGTGACTGATTTTACAAGAAACTCAGAATCTTAATGTGATAGTTAAAAATGCGCACGGTGATTGCGCACAACCAATAGCTATGTCAACAGGGCTTTATAGCAGGTTGCTAATAAGCAGAGAATGTGCTTATGTATACATCTATGGTTTTGCACTTTACTGACAACATTTCCATGGCCAAAGTCCACGTACCACTGCATAGTCATAAACATGCACACGTTGTGTGCTTGTAAACACTTAAGTGGCGATCAACCTCTCCAAGTTTGCATATAGCAACACCATTTGCATGGGTAGTAGCAGTTTACAGCATTGCTGTCTGATACACCACAAGGTGTTAGCAGTTCCACATGCCTCTATTTCTGAAATTTGCTTGAATATGCAAATAGGCTTAAACATGTTATTTTTAAAGAACATTCCTTTTTCCAAAAATGAGTTTTGATGGCAAAGAAGGTAGATTCCCATCATTATTAATGAGATGCCAAATCTTCATTTTTTCTTGTGATCGATCCAGAGCCTCAAGATCACATATGAAGATACAGACAACACCAGCATTTGCTAACCCAGAAACACAGCTCCCCTTGTTTAAAATGGAGAAATATTTTTAGAAGCTCTACATTTTCCTACAACAAAGAAGCAACACTAAAGAAAATCACTGCAGTAAGTTTGGAGTAGCAGCTCTGTTCTAATAATCATCTTCCTCTTTCTTCCACAAATGGAAATTCTTAGAACTTTTGTACCTCAGCATTTTTAAATTCAAATAAAATGAAATTATGTGTGAACTCTCACACACTCACTTCATTAGTCATTCCCTTCATTAGTCAAATGACAAGGGGCAGCACTTAACGCTTCTTCTCATAAAAGAAGTTATCACAATTTGAGAGATATTCTGACGTTAAAATTAAAAAAGAAGATTGTACTTTGTACCTGATCTGATTCATTGAAGGCATGAAAAGAGAAATCATGCCATCTTAGAAGCTTAAAGATGATTTAGATCCTGAACAGAAATTAATTTGCTGATATCCTTTAGTTACCTGCAGACCATTGCACACTAAGCACTGAACAGTGTATGCTGAAGGACAAATCCCTGCTAAGGACACTTGATTTCTACAGGTTAAGTGGTGTCCAGTCTTCAGTCCCCAGTCTCCATTCTTTCTTGTGTGAAGTGGTAAGAAATAGTCTCTTTTCCTACCCTGGCTATCCCATTTCTCCTGTTCCTCCCTTCTACCGGCCTATGTTTCAGAACCATTTATTTGCACTACTGAAGTTTCTGAAAAATAAACACCACTGACAGCATCACACTGATGATTTATACTTTCCCCGGGTGCAAAATTAATTCAGGATTTTGTTCAGAAGCTGCCAAAGAGAAGCATATTACCTATCATTAGATAAATACATGGACAAAGCTCTGAGTGAAGATTGCCAAGAACTGGGTTTTGCTGTGCCCACCTCAGTTTGGTGCTGTCAAGCATTCAGCTTCATTCTCCAAAAGTAATGAAACAAATTAAGTCAGCCTTTTCAGCATCAATCTCATCCACCATAAATTAATTTTTAGGGGCATTTTCCCATGGATTCAATCCAACTGACCTGGATTCCATGCTTCTCTTTTACACTAATCATAAAAATTAACAATAAGTGTTCAAAATGACATCTCATAAATATGGAGCACAGAATAAGATTTAGGAACGGAAGGTTAAAAGTGTTTAACCACTGGGAAAAAAAAATAGTTTAAACAGCAAGTCCCTGAAAGTAACAAAAAGTTATGTTAAATTTATATTATACTGTAGTACAGCACAAATAGATTACGTATTTTACTTATTAAATCTACATGCACAAAAATCACGTATACTCCTGTTTTCAATCAGCTTTTTCAAACTTGTAGACATTGTTTTTTAATTATTATTAATGACAAGCACTCAGACTTCACCCCATCAGCAAAACTATTAAAGGGGGTGAGAGGAAAGAAGAAACTTACCCTAAAGACAGGTTTTTCAGCAACACCTATCTCAGTGACTCTTGAAACCTTCTCTGGCACAGATACTTCTTGCCTCTGTGAAACAGAACATAAGATTGCTCTTGGGATGGGGTTAATAGTCTGGTGCCAATAGTAAGGAAACTAACTTTTTAACTGAGGATCTTAAACAGGGTAGAAGAAAATAAATTAAAAAAAAAAATAAAAAAATAATTGCCTTGACAAGAAACTACATGGAGAAAAGGGAAACTGTGGGCTTCAGTATATACTCTCACCTCTCTCTGGATACCTCAAGTCTGATAAACTGAGTTTCCACTCCCAAGAGCACCAGCTGCAATGATTACCACAGCAGAGATTTTTGATGGCTAAAGGTGGAAAAAGTCTAAAGAGAGCTAAAGTGATGTATTCTCAACCTTCTACACTTAGCAAGGCATCTTTGGTGAATTTTTCTCATCCTACATGAAATTCAGATTATTTAACAGGAATTTCTGTGTTTTCTTTCAGAATTTTACAGATTTGGCTTTCAGAATGTTTTCATCTTAGCATGAAAATAATGGAGGGTACAAACCAACCCTGCAATGTTCTTGTGCAAATCAGAAATACACATATGTGAATGATCTGACAGAGGCTGAAACCCCAGGCTTGTAAAACCAACCAACAGACTTCAGTGCCTCAGTGGAAGCAGGATTAATCCCTGGCAATCCAAGATTATTAAGGCTGTATTTTTAATATAGAACAGAGAATGTATTTCAGATGGATTTTAACCCAAGTAAACTCTGCTGATTGTAATGGCATTACTGCCTATTTCCCCTTTCACTCCTTCCCTGCTTAGTTCCCTCTGCCAACAGCTTCCCACCTTGCCCTCCAACACACAACACTCTTTCTCCATCTCAATCTCAGTCACATAAATTGCTCTGAAAGGCAGGATCCCCAGAGTCTCACGAAGCTCCTGCTGAAGTTAACAAGATTGGGCACAAGATCTTCGTATAGAGAGTGATTTGCAAGAGCAGCACTGTACTTACTATTGGAGACAACACAAAAATCACCTCTCCACTGACAGCTTTCATCCTCAGCTCTAATTTTTACCCAAGTCAGGAATAACTTTTGCTTTATATCTGACTTGACAGTTATTAATACTACTATGAGTACATACCACCTGACTTTATGTGATTTAGAAAGAGGAGAGAGAGCAAAGATAACAGTTTCATTATAAGTTTTAAGTGCCCATAAATCTGTCTACATCAAACCATTCCTGATCTCCCAAGAGGGACTCTCCAAACACTGAAGCCCTGCCCATTTGGCAAGAACTACAGACAGGGATTTCTTTTTTAGCTTCCTTCATCTCTACAAAGGGCAAAAATCTTGGATAGAAAATTTCAGTCCAGAAGCCTTTTTCTTTTCCAGCAGCTAGAGGCACAGAAATTATTTTAATAGAGTTCTCTAATGACCCTATTCTACTTTTTATGATTATTTCTTGGAGTAATAAAGTGGCAGAGACAACAATATTGAAACACTAACTTTCCTGCAGCGAAGAAGAGAGCATAACGAGTCCATAAAATTCTTTTAATTCAAAGCCCAGGACCCAATGCATTTCTAGCTCCTGCAGAAAACAGAGCAAATATTCCTTCTCACCTGTGAGCTCACCGAAGTTCCACCAAAGGACTTTTAACCACAGATTTCAATAGCCCTAGATTTTCACTCCTACTTACGCTCAAATGGCCAGGTTTATTAGCGTGAGATCCCCCAATCTATTCAGTAGAAAACTTATTAACTTTACAAGAGTATATCTAGCATCTCTATCTAAACCAATCACAGCTGAATACATGTACCTCATTAACCAAAACCAAATGTGTTTTCCTTTACAGTTCAGTTTTTGCTACAGCTGTAGTTGTGACATGGTTCTGTGTTATGCTGTACTCTAGCAAGGCATGTCAAAAATGCAAACTGAAGGGTAAAATTATTTCTTTTCCAAAATAAATAAGTGTCTTTGATCAACACAAAAGGCAGGTATTTTAAGTTAAGGGACCTTCAGGGAATTGGTTTCTCACAAAGCTTCAGTTAGCTTTCAAATTATCTCTCTCATGATGTGTACAAATATTCTTAACCAAACACCACTGAAAAATGGATTCTCAATACTTTTATTTACCTAATAGTTAACACAAGGGTAATAACACACATGCAAATTTAAAATAAAAACATATGTGAGGAATTTTTGCCCCAAATAAGAATTTGAAACAGATGTGCTCTTTTAACTGTATTTCTTCACCCTGTGCTTTTCTCTTCACTGTATTTTAATGTTTGGGGTTTTTTTTCAAAGGTACATAATAATTTATTCCCCCTTTTATCTGACAAGCATGGCTTTCAAACAACATATTCTATCTTTATTTCTTGCTGGCATAACTCATTCATATCCATTGGTGTTTTGCACAAAAGGAGCTGACTGCAGTCAACCTTACAGAAGGATAGTCTTTTCATTAGAATTGTATCTAAAATTCAACACAACAAAGCCACAGGATTAAAACATGATAATATTCACCCTTGCTTCTGCCAGTCCTGTATTCTCACTTCTTCCACTAAACCCATGCTTTTAGTGGACACTGCCATCCTACTTCTCATGTTTTCAAAGAGCAGTGCCTAATGTTTAGGAGAATAAATTATCTGTAGCAGCTTTTCAGTCCCAGAACCAGAAAATAATGGAAAACATATTTGGCGTCTCTTCGCCACCCCTGACTTTACCTGTAACTTTTGCAGAAAAGCATCAAAACTCCAGTAAAGAAAATTTCCATGCAGTAGCAAAATACAAGAGGTATCACAGAGTCAACTCTATCGAATGTAGCAAATCTGAATGTCTTCTCCAAGATTCAGATTTCAGGGTATATTCACCTACACTGCTCCCAGCTCAAGCTACTCAATAGATTAATTATAGCAAGAAAGATCCAAACCAGTAATTAGCAAATTGAATTCCTGTAACAAAACATCCTCAGATTTTCTTTTATAACAAATTGTCTTCAGATTTTTCAGGGACATTTAATATTGTCAAGCTTCACTAGCACTCACGTAGTCACAAGGTGTCTTGGCCTGTCATTGCAATACAAAATGCCACTGCAAGAAAGCATTTTTCTTCAGTAGAATCCAATTCCAAATAACAGACCCATCTATATGACTTCATATTCAGATGCCCTGAAAACAGATTTATAATAAGCCCTGTATTTACAGAAAATATATTTATGGTGTAAAGCCAAGAAATGCTAAGTTAGGAAAGGTACCTAAATTCCTACTGGGACTAAATGGCAGGGCATGGGTAGCTGAGGTCTGCAGGGGCCCTGTGTGGTGGTGGTTCAGGGCTGGTCACCACAAGATCCTACTGACTTGGACAACACTGTAAGCACCTCTAAATGACAGCCCATTAGGGGAACCTGTGGCACCTCTTCTCAGACACATTTAAAGAAAGTAGCCACTGGGGCAGGAGACAGGTGAGGAAGAGACATGTTTTGAGAAAGAAAAGGAAACAAAATAGAGAGGACATATGGAGGAGGACATAGCTGGAGATGTGCTCTCAGAAGGAGGTGCTTCCTGACAGAGGAGGGACACTTCCATGGGACTGTGGTTGCCCCACACCAGGGCAGGTACATCCCCAAGGCACTGTACCTGCATGTGTCCCACACCAGGCCAGGGACACCCTTGAGGGACTGTGGCCCATGGGCACCCCATACCCAAGCTGGGGCACCCCTGAGGGACTGCAGTCGTGGGTGACCCACATTGGTGACACAAAACACATAAGGAGAAGCAGAAAGTTATTAGGCTGGTGACCCCAACCTGCTCTGTCACCTGTTGCCCCTGAAATTTTCAACACCCAGGGAATATCAATGCTTCATACAATTCAGACTTTATAAGCTAAAACATTTCTGAAAAATATATTTGAATTCTGATTTCTAAAAAAAAAATAAAATATGATAACTTCACAAAATAAGGAATAATTTTTAGGGTAGATGCCAAAAGATGTATTATTGGCCCAAATACTCAAACCTGGCTTTGTTGTGCCTCTGATTCAAAGCATGTGGCTGCAAATAACCAAGTCTTATGAGGAGCAGATGAGGGAACTGGGGTTGTTTAGCCTGGAGAAAAGGAGGTTTGGGGGAGACATTATTGCTCTCTACAATTACTTGAAAGGAGATTGTAGTGAGATAGGTGCCGGTCTCTTCTCCCAGGTAACAAGTGATAGGAGAAGAGGAAATATTCTCAAGTTGTGCCAGGGGAGATTTATGTTGGATATTAGGGAAAAACGCCTTCACTGAAAGGGTTGTTAAGCATTGAAACAGGCTGCCCAGGGAGGTAGTGGAGTCACCATCCCTGGAGGTATTTAAAGGATATATAGATGAGGTGCTTAGGGACATGGTTTAATGGTGGAATTGGCAGTACTGGGTTAATGGTTGCGCTCAATCTTAAAGGTCTTTTCCATCCAAAATGATTCTACAATTCTATGAAATACTTTTTTATATCTTTTTAATACTTAACAGTTACAATATAAATGAAACGGTGTATTTTTTTTTTCCTTTGCATTACTTCAAAAAATGCTAGACTATCTTGGTGTATATTTTCTCCATGCAAACACATTCTTCTCTATGTAGACACCTGACAAAATTTGAACCGAACAGTTAAAGTCCAGCAAGTGATTAAAGTGATTAAAAATGGGGTCTTATTTAATGGGGTCTTATTTAATGAGGTCTTACAAGAACAGTTTTAAGAGAATGGACAGAAGGGTGAAGCAAATTCAGTAACTGGGGAACTTATTAGGACCATGATTAATTTGGATACCAGAGTAAATTAGTATATCTGGGGAGCTTTGGCATCTGTGAAGAAGTGCAGTTTCACAAAGTCAGATAGAATGGGTAAAAATAGGACCACTGCAGACCTGGCACATCTCACCAGAAGTTCATAATAGGAAACCAAGCTGTAATGGCCCTGCACCAATCAAAAACAAACAAAATAAAAACCACTATAAAGCCTGAGACTGGGAGATGGCACTATAAAAACTCTAATCAGACTCAGGAACCAGACTGAGTGAATTACATGTTGGCCTTTGAGCAGCAAATAAAAACGATCAGCAGAGAAATCCAAGCAGCAATTGAACATTGACCATTGGAAACCAGGAGCAATAGCAATTCACTGAGATTTTTCATTTTCTTAAAGTGAATGCAAGTAAAGCTAGTAAAACTCAGCAATTGCTAACATACCATCATAACTACACATTTCATAATGTCCCATAAACTTTAAGAATTTGAAATTCATTGCTGTGGAGCAGCTTACGTGTTCAGTTTGCAACACACCCATTTTCACACTCAAAGACATCAGAAAAACAGATGAAAGTTTATTTTTCTTTTGATAAAGAAGCTAAGCAGATTTTGGCAGCTTGCCATCAATTTGACCCCATCTCCTAACTTCCCCCCTGCCCAAGCACTATATATTAATCTTACACTGCTTGAGGAGAAAAAAAAATAAAATAAAAAAAAAAAAAACGAAAAAAAAACCACCAACCAAAAACTGAAAAACTTCCAACATTCAAGTCCTTTGGCTGAACCTCTCAGGGGCATATCCCATGGTGACAATCTTTAGTCTTGACTGTCACGGCTGGCCTCTTCCCCAAAACTATGCCTATAGTGAAAACTTCTCCCTTAAACTCTAGTTCAATTTTCTTTTGGTCTTGATATTACCATCAACCACACTTTCTCATTCAGACTCTCCAGAAACACCCGCTATTAGTCTCTTCTTCTGGACCCCACACAAGCTGGTCTCCACACAAGCACACTTGCAAAGTAGCTTCATTCAGCTAAAGTCACTCCAGGTTTCCACTATGAAACCTAAGAACAGAGTATGGGCCCTACAAAGTTAGTCCCAAGAATTAGCAATTAAATCCAGGAATTATGCAGGGAGGAAAACATTTCAGTTGATTTTGACTGCAAGGCAAATTAGATGAAGAATTTATAACTTGTCTGCATAGCAATGAAAATACAAACAGTGAACAAGTAATACAAGGGGGCTCCCACTTCACACACACATACAAGTGCAATGCACACAGGTTATCCTAAACTGGATTTTAACTTAATTCTAAGAAGACTGATATCCCAATCTTCCTTCTGAAAGTTTAACCATTTTTTTTCTGATTGTGATTCTGCAATAGTTTACTACAATGCTAAATCCCCAGTTCCCTCACTTATATCAGCAAACACCTAAAATGATTTTTCAGGACAGACTGAAAATGGAGGAAAGTTTCAGAGTTTCTACTAGAATTTTGTGAAATAAAAAGCTGTCTGTTACATCAATCTATGAAAAATATTTATATTGGCTCTGGCTTTAAAGGTACATTTCTCAGTTCATGCAAGTGGCAGGAAACATGCAGAATCTAATCAAGAGATAGTCCACAAGGCTTGTTAAATGAAATGTTAAATAAAGAGTTATTATGAAAGCAAAAAGACACAACTCAGGAAATGAGCTTGGTCATCTCACAACTCTGTTATTCCACAGCCAAGAACTGGCTAAGTAGTAGATTATGACTATAAATAATACATAGGGAAAGACCTGCATTTAGGATTTATCCTAAAAGTCCAGGTAAGAGCACCTAAGTGGTTTATGAGCCTCAGCTTTACTCAAATCTGACTTAAAAGACTATTCAGAATTTAATGAAAACCAGGGAATGTGGGCTTCCAAGTCATGCACTTTTGAAGCATTTACCTAAAATTTAAAGTACAGTTTTATGCATGAGCCAGAAAAGCCCACAAGAAAATATATTTACAAAATGTGAACTCTTAGACAAGAAAAATCTTTTACATAGAAGAGTCTTTTGAAGGGGAAACTCTTTTTATTTTTCAATGTAGAGGGTCAGTGTGACTAGAAAATAAATAACATGAAAGAGGCGGAAGAGGACAGGGGAAATTGCTCTGCAGAAGAAAAACAACAGCAGTCACAAACTTCTCATGAACTCCTGAACTACCAAGTTAACCAAGGTAATCTATTGCAATCCTCCATATTTCAGATCCAGCCCTTCTTTAACTTCTTTGGCCTTGTTGCTGTAACTTTCATACATTTATAAGAGTGAACTATGTATTAACACAGTGAATATAATCTCTGAGTTTCCAGTTCTCAAGCTGGTACATATCGGTCTCAGACCAAACATTTCCTCAGATTATACAATAGCAGTGTCTTGTATTAAGATTTGTGCCTCTGTTTTTATTTGAGAGTATGACTGCATTTACATTTGGGGGAAAGCCTGTACAAAGGGCTGGCTTTTGAGCTTGGCACCTGTATCCACTCTTAGCTCTTAACATGATGAAATTAATAGCTATTTTTATTTCATCTGGCAGGGAGTTTTGCAGTCAATGTAGGATTGCATCTCCTGTGACCACAGTCTTTCTCAGATTTCCCAACATTTTAATTGCTCTACATTATGTGAGGTTGCATTTTCAGAGAGAGAGGGTCTATCTCATACAGCCAGAGCTCTGCCAACCAGCCAGCATTCTTGAAACACAGTCTTTGTTCAGTGACTAGTAGGAAAAGAAAATTAGTACAGTTTCACTGTATAAAGAACCATCATCAAACAACAATCTTACGCTTAAAAATTACTATCAGTCTGATAAAATTAAACTAATGAAGCAAAGAAAGTTTAAAGCACAGACTAAAATTTTCAGAGAAAATTTGGCTATGATGGAAAGATTTGTTTAAGTACCTTCAGTATCTTCATTGCTGACATTAAAATTCCGTAACCCCTTGATTTCTAGAAGGAGAAAAAGGGGAAAGAGGAAAAAGAAAAAGCCAACCAAGTGAGTTGATTGTTGGGACAATCAATGAAACCTGGACAATCAATGAAAACAAATACTTGGTTTGTTTTCACTTTCTTCTCTTCCTGAATGAATTAATGAAACTTGAACTTTGGCCTCTTCTTCAGGGTAGAGCAGCACAGAGACTGACTGACTTAATATCCTCCACAGCCCACAGCAATCTGATGGAAAATTTAATGTGAGAACACTCTGTGCTCATTTGGCATTGCATTCCCTAGAGGGAATATGGTAGAGAGTGTATAGATTAAATTTAGCTAGAACTGGACATTAAGAAACACTTGGTGCTTTGATAGTAAAGATCAAGAGAGGTCACACTATACTTGGTTTCCCTTGTAGGTTTATAATGCCTTTGCCTTTATTCTTCCTCTTTTCCTTTTTATGGCATAATTATTGCATAGCAGACAACCATTTTGTCTTTCCTAAAGCTGCTAGTTAGACAATACAGGAAGCTTGTGTCAGGAAAATAATCAGGATTCTCTGAAGCACTCTTGAAGTCTTTTCAGCACGCCTCATAATTGATTTCAAGTGTCTGATGAAAAGTCAGTCCCTTTGACACAATTTTTCTTTGGCTTCAAAACCAGGTGAATTAAAATTCCTGCCATAGGAAAAATCAAAACTCCAGGTCTGAAGTTAGAGTTTTCTTGTATTTTCTTTTTGTACATGAATTGCCATTATTCAGAGCTATCCACAGCATTGCACCAGGTAACAGTAACAACAGGGATAGTCATCTGCAGCGGCTGCTTTGCAGACAATAAAAAAAAAAGGCTCGTTTCTTAAGTGCCAACAACAGTTTCAGGTCATTTCTCAGCTGGCTCTTCTTGTCTGGTATGCCTTTCAGAGTTTTGGCTCTGTTGACACTGCAGGTTAAATGAAACAAAACTCCAAACAGAAGCCACAAAATTCAGCAACTCAGCCTTTTTGATCTACCTGTTTTTAAGCCTGCTCATCATCATGGGATCCAAGTACCCTTCTTCACATTTCAGTGTTTCCAAAAGGGTCAAGCCATGGTAAGACCATAATGTTGAGTGCTTGTTGCAAGAAAAGATTGCTTTAGAGAACAAACAAGTCCTCCTCTCCAGAAATAAACCTGAACAGGACAAATTAAAGCTGGAATAGGACAGAAAGGAAAGGGCTGTTTTTCCTTGGCAAAAAGATTAGTAGAGTTGGCAGCATATGGAAGCAGAGTTGTAAAGAGCTGGAAGAACACGGTTTCCTCTAACCTTCAAGAGAAAAGGGGTCACAGTTCTTTCAAATAGCTTCCCTTGGGATAATGTGAACATGGACCATCCCATACTTCACATATTGAATAACCATCTGAAAGTACAATCATTTGAGATAAACTGAGATTAGTTCCTTGCATTGACATCTGCTTGGAAAATACCATGGAAAATCTAGTGCAAGGGTCATTTGGCTTGCTATGTTAATGACAATACTGCCAACATCCAGTACCAAAACAATGAGTAATTTGTAAAGATTTGGCATATTACATCCTGCTCAATAGATTCAAAGGTTTGAACATGACAGCATATTGTAATGTAGTAACATAATATTGTACATTTGCAGAGCCAGATTCAACCCATAAGCAGACCCAACACTGATTGCAACATACATGCTTACTGCAGGCTAGATGAATAATCTGAATACATATTGGCTGAATACATCCTAACCTCACTATATATGCAATGAAAAAAAAAAAATTGTACTGTGTCTTTCTAGTTATTTAATGTAGTCATGTAATAAATGTGGGGGGTTTATATGTATTTGTGTCATTATTTTGGCAATTAGAAAAGCATACAGTTAAATGCAAGGCAAGGCAATTGGTCTTGTTAGACCTGGCAGTCACCCTTTAGTTAGCATAAGATAACAGAAACACAATGAAGGCATTAATTCAGAAAAAGGCACAGTAACTTTGAGACGAAGAGAAAGTAGTCAAATGAAAGATAAGACATGCTTGACTAACCCAGTATAGCCAAATAATAATGGAGAGTACTAACTGGTTAAGAGGATAATGGAGAAAGGGACAGGATAACCAAGCATCAACTACAGCACAGGAGAGGTAAGTTAGTACTTATTTCTTTATTCCCTCCAGCAATTTGCTAGACTGATCACCCACTAGAATGTTAAAGAAAAAAAAAAAAAAACAAACAAACAACTCTGTCCACCTTACACTGGTATTTGGGGAGTCAAAATGAACACCCAAGATAAAAATCCTGATTCTGGGAGTCCCTTTGACAAGATTTTGTCATATAACTTCCCAGAAAGAAGGAAGTTTTCTGTTATCAGTAATGGCATACCTGCTGGGACAAGCTAATCACCACTGTTGTCTTCTCCCTCCTACAGAACACCTGGTGAGACTGTAGTCAGTGCAAGAACTCATCTGGAAGGGCTGTGGACTGGGCATAATGCCAGACAATCCCTACGCTTCCACAAGATATAAATGGAGAGTCACAAAAGAAATGGACATAGATTAACAATTCCTATTCTTGCTTCAAAAATGTGTTAATTCACTGTGTGAAGAGTGAAAGTTTCCTCTGATAACAGAGTTCCTCTGTCAGTGGCAAACATGGGAGAAGTGACCCAAATAATATTTTGCTGTCCAAGACCCAAGCATGCCTCTTTGGCCACATATTGAGAGCTGGTGGAGGCAGAGGGGGAAGCTGGGCAGTGTGGAGAGATGGCTCACTAATCCTGTCAGGAGAAAAAGTGTTTCATGTCACTCAACACCATCTTCACAGGACAGTTACAGGAGAAGCGCTGACAGCCTCTGAAAGGAATTGCATCCAGTCATCCTCCAGCAGGAAGAAGTTGGCTTTGACATGAAGATTATAGGGTGGGTGAGATGAAAGTGGGGGGAAGGGACCTCTGGGCTTCACGTATGATTTTGCTTTCCTCTGCACCACAAGGAGACACAAGAGGAATGTATTAGCAATCCTGATTGCTTTCAGCTAGCCTGTCCTTTCTGACCCCTTCACCAAGCAGTTCTGTATCTCTCTCATTCCCTGCCTTCCAAAATCTCAACTTGCTAACCCTGCTGCCAAAAATAAAGTCAGAAATAACATCAGAGTTGAAAGCAGTTTCAACACAAGGAAAAGCTGCAGGGACAAACTGGGGATTCTTGCCACATGACACAGAGTACATACCACACCACACTCTGATAATAAGTACATTTTGCAACCAATTCTATGGACTTGTCCTGCTTTTCTTTAGAAAATGTTTAGCCAGGCTCTTTCAATCACTGGTGCGCTTGAATGAGTTGAAGTGGTACAAGCAGTAAAAAAGGATAGACAAAGAGGTGAAACATCTACAGATGGGATGAAGTCACCCAAGACATCAACAGGGTTAAATAAAAATGCATTTAAATCATATAATAAATGTCTGTATCAGCACAGAGTTATCATCTCCAATGTGCAAATTAAAAATCATAGAAAATGAATATAATTTACATACTACCTAAGAGTAACAACTCCTTACTGAGTGCATGGGATTTACCATCCCCACACCACACCAGAGCACTCCAAAGGACAGGGTATCCAGCTGTGACCAAGGACCTAAATCCTCCTCCCAGAAGACACTTCTGGAGTTATGCTTTTAAAACACAGAGGTGTTTAAGGTTGCAGATGGGCATCTGGATTTTTACACAAGGTATTCCTAACTGTCTAGAAGGTTTATACAGCATTTTTACTCCAGCATGCCACCTACTTTCTGCCACTCTTTCTGTGGCTGTAGCCACACATCCTTCTCAGAGACCCTTGTCCTTCTCTTCTAGGCCCTCAGCACCTCTTTAAAGAGGCAATAATTCTTGCCTCAAAAAGCAAGTGAAAATTGCTTTTTTTCTGATACTTAATGACACCACAGAGAGCAGCCCCTTGCCCATCAGCGGGGGATAAAATGCATAGGTCCAGCTGCTCCTTCATTTCAATTGTATTTTAACATCACATTTTCCTTCCTTTGGTGGATTAAAGCTGAAAGGCTTTACAGAAGACATGTCTGTTACAGTAATGTAAACAATAAATAATAATAGGAAAGAGAAAGAAAGACTGATTTATTGAAGGCTATTCACATCTATAAAGTAAATAACTGAACTTTCAATTTAAGTGGACATTTTTACTGCCAAATAAATCTCCCTGCACAGATATGAGAGGAGCAGAGACTTCGTGTACTACACAGAAAAATAAAAGAGAAATTCAGATAATGCAAGTGAGTGCACAAAGCCAGACCCTTGATGGATGCTATTTTACACCAAGCTAGGACTGTTTATATATTCATCTGGCATTGAACAATAATATTATACACTAAGATATAGCAGAAATAAACAAATTGCTTTCAAGTAAATGAAAAAACAGCCACACGCCTATTCAGCAGCCTTCACATTATGAAAACTCTGAAGAAGTTGATATGTGCTTTGCCCCAATGGGGACTACCAAGACTTTTGAAGTAAGCTCCTGAAGTTACGCAATGCACCTGTTTTTATGCTTCTAAATGTTCTGCTCTGAAAACCATTTGGGTACCCAGCAGTTCCCCTGGACCACAAAGAGAAGTGGCATTTTTCAGCACTGGACCACTTGTCTACCTTTGCAGATTCTGATGGAGACTGGTCTATGGACTGATAGGTACATCCAGAACCAGCATTCAGGTATGTTCAGTATCAGCCACTACTTGCCTCATTGTAGAAATTGTCTCAAAGCTCCAGAGGCCAAATTATTGCTACTGCACAGAGAGATCTGATGGACCACCACAAGAACAATATTTGTACCTGGTTTATTACCTGAATCAGGTACTGTATTTGGACCCATACAGTTTCTAGTGAAGCAGATAGCAACCTGAATTTCTTATCGCTGCTGAGAAATGTTCAGGCCAAAACCTGGGGTTTTCTCCTTAGTATTCTTTGCTGATTTCTGCTCTGCCGTTTCTATACAGTGCAGTGGTAGTAATAATATGAATTCCTCAGTCTACAGTGATTCTTTCATAACCTAGAGAAAGGGAATTTAAAATCTACCCTCCTGCATTTTCACCAGCTCCACTCTCTCTAAGCATGTTTTTCTAGTGAATCAAATCTTATTTCTTTTTGATCTCATTTCCCACAAAGTCAAAGTACAGTTGACACACCCTGAAGTAACATAACAGATATGGGTACATCTAAATCATAGGAACTCAGGAGTAATTTGGAAAGTTTTATGTATGTGAAATAATTTAATTTAATTTGCACGCCAATGACTTTTATCTCAAAGGATGGCCATACAAAATGCTGAGCCTGATTCCTAACTGATGAGATACTAATACACTTAGTAGATTTCCATCTGATCACATGGAAAGTCTTAACAACTTTACAGAATGTTTGGAGTACGTATGGAATACATCCCTCAGAGTGAACTTCAACAGGTTGCAAATTTAAAGCTCAAAAATTTGAATTTCTGGAACAGTTATGCAAATCCTATAACTTTTTGGATGAACCAAACAAGAAAATAAGACAACTATGGGAGAAAGAGTTAGAAGAAAGAAATACAACCTTTCATTTTTTATATTTGTTTTACTGTTTTACTTAATTTTATTTTCGGTTAGTTTAAACACCTACCTCTGAAGCTTCTTCTCTTTGTTTCCCTAAAAATTAGTAGTCCTTACTTTAACAAAGTACTAGCAAAGAGCTAGTTAAGATTATGCATTATCCAGGTACAAGTACAATGGGTCTTTCAAAAAGTATAGTAGCTTTTTTATTCTTGGTTTGTCTGTTTAAAGAGCTGTCCCTGTTTTGTGACCGCGTACAACAAACCCACATTTCTGTAGCCACATAAGAGGATTGTGAGCTTTTCTCTAGACTTGGAGAAGGCTTTGAAGTCAGAGAGTCGGAGTGATGAAATTAAAATTCAATAGGACAGTAGTTCACTGAGTTCATGTACCAGCAAAAATCTGTTTTAAGATTGGAAACTGAAGTTAAAAGCACAATAAAGATACAAATTCCTGCTAATCTGAAACTTTCTCTTTCTCACCTTGTCATAAAAGCCCTTTGTGCCAGTAACCACAGTCCCTTATCTATCCTCCAGGCTCTGCCAAAAGGAAGCTGACACCTCATCAGAAGATAGCTGGGGAGAATGGTACTGCTTGAATCCTGCGCCTCTATCTTCAGAATGATACTTTAGTCTTTAAGGCATGGCAAAGGATTTCCACAGGCAGATGGATCAGTACAAAATGTAACCGAACAGCTCATAAACATGAAGTCCTCTTCATAACCAGCTAATTGGGTTTCTCTTTCATGTTCTTATTTCTATGAATTTGGCAGTGATTGTATCTTTGCCTAATATCTGTGAATTTCATTTCCCAAGCTGCTACTCCAGAATTGGATCAATTTAATAATTATTGAAAATGAAAATAGGTTTTCCCTCCACTGCAAATATTACTCTGGCTTTGCTGTGATAGTTGCATAACTTGAGAATATTAAATGCTAGCAATAGCACTTAGCAGAAACTAAGCACTATAGACGTTGGAGTAGGAAAACTCAGTCGCTGCTGAGCACAAGAGAGTTAAGCCTACTTAGCTACTGTGTGGTACAAATCCGTAACACCTGTAGGACCTTGCAGGATAAGACCTAACAGGCACCAGTTAACACCACAGTAAAAAAAACAACACAACTTTTTGCGGTAAAAATGTAAACATAGCCACTTCTTTCCCATTTGCTTATTCTTTAGCTATATTTCATTTTTCCACGTTTACGTAGCATTTCTGCAAAAGAAATCTCGGCCTTTTAAGATTTTTGCTCAGTCATTGGTTTTGCCTACTTGTTCTATCAAAGTGCAGCTTTTCATTGATGACCCACCCTTTAATGTGGATTTTGATCCAAGATAGACAGTTCAGCAGAAGCATAGGTAATGATGAGTATAGAATAATGGACAATGAATGACATATAATAATGGCCTTTATTCAAGGACATCTTTTATTGTGCATGGCACAGTCATTAAAAATAATGTTCTACTAAATACTCAGGAAAAATGAGACTCAGGGTTAGCAAACCATTTAAGCATGTGCCTACCTTTAAGCCTGTAGAAAGTCTTATGAATGTTAACTGGAGTAGTCATGTGCCTGGAGTTAAGCATGCTTAGAAATTCTTCACTGGACTCAGAGCCAAAACCTGTTTGCATTATGGTTTGGGAACAGCAAAGGACAGAGAACAAAAGGAACAGTTATTCAGAATTTGGACAAATAGCTGTAAATACACTTTTTTTGTGTGTTATTAAGCCAATATTGGCTCCACTCAGCATGCACTGACTGAACACACAGTCCTAATATTCACAGCTGAAAAACACAAGACCTTGGACATTTATTGATTTAGACAAGATCACTCCTCACAGGAGGGCAAGCCTCTAGTTTTACAGACCTTTTAATTCCCTGTACACCATTCCTTTCCCTTTTACAAATCTCCTGCTGTGAAACTAATGCACTCTTGAGACACTAGAAATCATGGAACTAACTCTGTAAATTGTCCATCAGCCAAAAGAGGAAGCAACTCCCAAGACCAAGATGTTTAGTTGTTGTTATCCTTGCTATGTTTTAGTCCAAGGAATAAAGCAACAATCACCACATACACCCAGAAACTGAAATGCTATTGCAATAGAGATAACAGCTGCATATCGTTGTTGTTTCTGTTGGTGTTATTCTTTAGCCACCTCCCATCCCGCAAAAAAGGTACCTAATATCTGATGTGTCTACTGGCCAAAAACGTCATTCCTTATTTTAAGCAAATCCAACATGCCATGCAAATGGAAGTAATTTCTGCAGTACAAAAAGTCCTTTCAGAAAATGCTGTACTGATTAGTATTACAGAAAAGTGGAACTAATTACTATAGTGATATAACAAAATAACAAAGCTAGAAATTAAAGCCATCCAATTCTTGGGAAAAAAAAAAAAAAAAAAAGATGGCATATTTCCCACATATGCAGTCTTTATTCACACACATTAAAAGGTACAAGAAAGATAATCATACATCCCCTATCTAACCCATAAACACATGCCTCTTTGCAAATCCTTACAGACCAGGAGTGTATCAAAAGACTGTATAAGATATTCACACCGAGGCTTGATTGCTCTTCAGAAGCTCACCAAAAAGGTTAGTTTAGTACCTAAAAATGAGGTTCACTAGCACAAGCCTTATCTATCAGTCAAGTGTCATGCGAGCCTGAGGCAGAGACCTTTCACTGGCCCTTCACTCCATGGTAAATTTCACCTTTGGAAAATAGAGGCCATGAGTTGGTCTGAACAACATGTGCCCCTTTTTTGAAGGAAGACTGTCAAGGCCGCAGGGCCAACTCATTAACCTACCCCCCAGCAGTCCCATCTGGATGGTCTTATCTGTAGGAATTCAGTCGTTCATTTATTTTTTCAACCAACATTTGTGACAGAGTTCCTTAAAAAGCAGACTCATGACTTATTATTAGCACATGGGCAGGTCAGCACACAGGTTTATTTGCTGTTAACCAACATCCTAACATGCTGTGTTTAAAATTTCCAAAGGGACTATGAATAGGTTGTAAAAGTAGGAGGCTGAATTCCTGAAGGTAAGAGCCTTTGATGGGACCACTGTCAAAGAAAGTCATATTTCGCTCTGATAACCCACAAAAAATTGCTATGCAAAGACATAGTTCATACATACTAGTTCCTGAGAATTCTGTTTTTAAAGGTGCTTTGATGGCCAACCTGTAATACTTCAGCGGTGCCACTTAGGGAACAATAGGAAAATAAGCAAGCATTAAACTTTAAAAATGTACAACCCATCCATAAAAGGTAAAAGAAGGGGAGAGGTTAGGGTCAGGAGAGAGAGCAAGGAAAAGAGGTAAGAGAAAAATAGAATATTCCCACTAAAGCATATGTAGCACAAGTCCTGCGGGCTATTAAGGAGAATAAATACTCCCATCAGTTTATCACAAGCAAGCTCCAAGCACAGGGATAGAACCTGTAGCTCACTGTCAGGATTGCTTGGAAGGGAAGGTTCCATTTTCTACCTGGGATGTCCATCATATCCTAGGCTATGCAGGGCTTCACCAGTGGAATGACTTGCCAAAGTACCTGCATCCCTTATTGTTGACACCCACTATATGCACACAGCTGGACACCACATCCCAGAAAATTATTCCTAGTGGAAGAAAAAAATACAGCATCGCCTCCAGAAATGATTATCCACTTGCTTCCTTTCATCTTGTGCAGAGCACTGAAAAGTCTGGAAGGAGATAAATGTCTGTTACACAGGGATTTACACATTTCATCCAGACAATTGACTTAAATTTCAAGCATGAGGCCAGAATTGATCATTTATCAAGTTAATCTTCATGATGTATTTAGTGTCTAACCATAATACCCTCAATTGCTTTCACAGTCTGCAGAGCACTGGGCAGGGAGAGAGCACCTGTTAAGAATCAAGAACTGAAAAAGAGCTATGCAGAAGATTTGAGTTATAAATATTGGCCCCGATCCTGCAAACACTTGGCATCCACTGAGCAGCAGTGTGAATGAAGCTACAATGGGCCACCCTGGTGGTCTGATGATTGCCTATCTGTTTTAAGCACAGACCACCTTCTTAGTTCATTGAGAAGCATGCAAAAGGATTAAATGCTCAGCATGGTCCGCTATTCCCATCCTAATGAAACAAAGGAGTAAATGAAGGTAACTTGATTACAGCATTAGCTTAAATTGTTAGGCTATCCAGCAGCTTCCTTTCACCACTAGTGCCTGGGTGTTTAATCATCACTTAGAAACTTTTGTTTTGTCACTTTTCATAATGCTCCTGCCAAAAGCCAGTATTAAAAAAACCAGTTAAATCACAGCTCAGACACCTCTCCACCCTCATTTACAAGACAGCTTTTAAAATCATGAGCTCTTCCAGTCAGTTAAAGAGTCACAATCCTATTTTCTTTCTTTCTTGAATGAAAGGAAGCATAGTTTCTCAAGTAATACTCTGATGTCAGCAGCACTAGGTAAAACTCTGATCAAAACTAAAGATTTAGTAAGTATGCATTTTTAAAGCTGAATCAGTCATTTCCAAAAGTTCTGCATCTTAAACTTCAAACCTAAATATTTTTAGTAACTCTATATGGGGTTTAGAATACAAATCTTGTCAACTTTCAATAAAATCTATACTCCTAAATAACTAGAGCATATTTTCAATGTTTTGACTGCTTTGAAAGTGACCGCTGTCAATTTTTAACATTTGCTTTGCTCTTCCAGCTATCCTTTCTACATATTTAATCTAATTTCATTTTCAATGAACCTTTTCCCAGTTTACATGTAAATGAAGGGGGCAAAATGCTCATTCTTAAAAACAAAGGGTCCCATCTCTGCCATCATAAGTCTAGAACAGTGGATGTACAGGCCATTTTCTTGGCTGCCTGTAGTCATCACACATAAATAGGTGCTGACTTAAAACAACACTACATGCTGGGAGGAAAAGAATGACCTCTTAGATCTCTAATTAAATCACCATCTTCCCTCTTTCTAGCTCTACCCTTTCATTTGATGACCGCTTCCAAAGTCAGTGGGAGGAGGGGTAGCATTCAACCTTTGCTGGGGATCGAGCAGAGGAATGGAGGAGGCTTGTTGTGTTATTTTCCAACCCACATGTCATGAGAGGTGATTTTTCATTCTGATTTTGTACAACACCTTGACACCACAGAGTTCTGGTTAGAGACAGGGTTTTCAGCATTCTTGTAACCCAGTAATTCAGCTGACAGACTTGGAGGCCACTGAAGTTATTCTTTGGCATTACTGTGTGAAGAGTTCAGGTGCTGCAGCTCTACAGTCAAGTATCCACAGTAATGCAATTATTTCCATTCCAGACTTCAAAGATTGGCATTTACATACCGAACAATCGTAACAAAGTGTTTGAATTACCCAGACGTACGAGATGTTCACAGTCAAAACCATTGCTGCATGGATTGTCTAAACTGTACTTAAACATAGCATTTTGCTTTCAGTTCAGTAAGCTCAAGTACCAATCACTAATACCTGGGAAGGTCAGAAACTGCAGACGGACCAAACCTGTAAATATGCATTTGTACATTTTTCTAACTCTCTGGGGTTAGTTCTGGATTATCTCTGGGGAAAATAAATAAATAAATAAATAATGTCAGAATGAAAATTCACACATCTAGATAGCAGTGAAATGATGCTATCTTGTCAATTTATAACCAAGAATGGGTTTTATTTCAAAATGGGATAAATATATAGGATCTGTATCCATTATTAGGAATCTGAAAAATAGCAAGTACAAGCTAGGCTATGCAAGGTAGATGAAAGCTACTTTGGCCTGACTTTTGCTTTCTTCTCTGAACTGCTGCTTCACTAAGTGGCAAGCAGCAGAGGTCAGAGGCCAAACGAAAAGGATAAGCATCAATAGGAGGCCCTGTGGTGTGACACAAGTGCATAGTGGTATATTGTCCACAGCCCATGAAGAACTTGTCAACAGCTCAGTGAGAATCCCTCAAAGAAGCGTCTACGATTTCATTGCATCTTGGTCCCTGGAGTCAGTGGCAGATACCCAAGGAAGGAACAGCTATATAAGCAAAATGGCTCTCTAAGAGCAATGCTGTCATCTTGTATTTGTTTTTATTTATCAGCATAAAGATTACCAGTAGGAAAAGCTTCCAAATAATTGGAAAGTTCAATACAAGTAAGAACTCCTAGAAACAGGTTAGACTAAAAATTATGCCTTAGAATGTTAGATGTGATAAATAAATACAAATATATTTGCTAAATTGGCTCACACTACATTTTACATCCTGCAAAATCTTCTTGTGATGCCTCAATGTACCTAAGCAGCAGACCAGAATTTCCTACAGGGAAATTAATATGACATAGTGTCCTTTTCAGGAAAAATTAATTGTCAAGTTATCCTCTGAAATGTGACCTCTCACAACAGGCAAGCTCTCATTTAGTTCTTTCTCATCACTGAAGTGATCAAGGACAGCATGAAGAACATCTACTGTTAAATGATAATGGTCAGATTTTTCAGTCCTGGTATACAGCTAATGGGGTTGAACAGAGAAGAATTTGTCACACAGTTAAGGAGAATTCCTGCCTTTCTAGAACAAACAGTTAACCAGTACGCAATATATACACACATTGCCTTTGTTCTGGTTTTATACAGCTCCTGGAACAATTGAGTAAGAGCCCAGGAAAGGACTTTCAGGCCTAACATCATACAAAAACTAAATGATCATCCCTATTCTGTTTTGAAAAGAAACCAGGAAATAAGCTGAAGAATCCTGAATTGTATCTGTAACAATACAGACAATGAAGATGTCCATCAGGAAAAAAGATCAGAAGAAATTAAACAGCATCTGTTTGCTGAATGAGGCACATCACGAAAGTGTTTGTGGATGGACGTACAGCCAGGTTTATTCATACAGTAACAACAGGACTAATCAGAGATTAAAAGAATGAAGAAAAAGTGAAAGAAAGCAACTTTTTGTTCTCCTGGCAGTGGATTTTAGAGAAGCCAGTTTCCATTTCTACAGAATGGGTAAGGAACTGGTTTGAGATTGCAGAGCACCTTTTAATGAATCTCCTCTGGCTCTTAATGAATTCAAGCATTCTGTATTTTCTACCTTACTTTCAGACTCTCTCTTAATCCTCACTTTAAACACAATAAAATATGCAAGTAATGAAGATGGATCCCAGTATACTAGCCACCTAACATTAATGCAATGGAGGAATTTTTGTCATCTGAGAGGCTTAGTCAGGCAGCTGTATTATTTTTAACTGTTTGTAGCAGCCTATGGGCACCTACATTATTCAATCAGCTGTGTTGAAATAAATGGGGTTATGGCAACATAAATGGAAACACAGAGATGAACCACACTGTTCAGAGATGAACCGCGCTGTAAATTCGGTGCCATCTGTGGGTTGTAATGTTACATGTTTACATCCACTGCTCCCAAGGCCAGAAGAACTCGGACTGTCTCACTGCCAGGGAACCAAACCATAACTCATAGATATTAGATGGGTTAAGCTGCTCTGAATAAACTACTGACCAAGTTGTAATAAAATAAATACATTATGATTGTTAATAACAACTGCAATGTAGAGTTCTATCCGAGTATTAAAAACACCGGCAAGTATCAGTCTGACAGCATCCCACATCCCCAAGAGAAGTGCATGGACACTAGAAGCAGTGTTTCCAACTGACAACTTGAAACCAAGGGTGTCCAGCTTGAATCAAGTCTTGCTATTCACCAATATTGACACCTGCAGCTCCTGTTGATTCTAGCAGGAGCTGTGACTCCTGCCAGTCTATGAAAATTGGGGTTTCAGACCTAGACCAAAAGCCGTCTTTGGAGCACAGTTCCTCTGCTCCTCTGTAATATCCTCTGTAAATATCCTCTGCAGGATATTTACACACTCATGGCAGAGCTGAGCAGAAACTGTCAAACAGGAGTCCCAGCTCCTGGATTGACAGACCACAATTTCTGTCTTTGGAGCCTGCTATAATTAAGTTTACAAGTTACTGTTACAAGCACTCAAAAAAACAGCCTTGGCACTTTATTCCCCATAGTTATATAATGCAATCATAGTCTTTATACTAAGCTTTCCTAAAACCAACCTGACTAGACAGCAGCTGCCTGCTGAGGAGTGACATAGTGGACAGGCTTATGGGGAAGCATGGGTGAGCACTTAGCCATGCTGCTGCTGCTACAGGAAAGCAACTTAATTTGGGTGTGCATGAAGCATACTGTGCTCTCTGCACAAAGCCACGCTATCAGCGGCTGCTTTTGGAAGTCTGGAGAAACACCCTTTTAAATACACTATTTGAACCGTTGGCAATAGGAAGCTTTTTGCCTTTTTGTCTGTAAATTTCCCAGTAGGATCCAAAAGCCTGGGAAATCACAACTGTAAGAACTCATCCCCAGAGGCCATATTTACTATTTTTTGCCTTGTGAACCCATTCCCCATTAACATTCACAGGAGATGGGCTGAAGAACTCAAGGGATCACTCCATTTCTGATCTCTTAATGTTTGATCCCCTAATAAGAAAAGCATCTAAATTAACTAGACACAGCTTTTAATTCCACTTTCAATTTTTTTTTTTTTTTGGTACAGCTTCTCCTGTCTACAAAGCCAAATGTGGCTTCAGCTTGTGCAAGTGGAATCGGGCTGTTCTCCATCCCCACAAAGATAGCAAAGGTGTCACCTCTCCTGTAATGAAACATTTTAAAGGTGTTACATTCTGCTTACACAGGACATGATACAGTTGGATTTTGACCTTGTCTCAGTTTCAAGAAAGAACTCAAGTTTATTCTTCTGTTTTCACATAGTGGATTAGTCTTTCAGAGGGGAGCATTTATTTTTAAAATGCCAGTCTTTTCTTCCCTTCTTGTGGTGGCACTCCATTGTCAATCTGCACCTCTGTATTGCTCTGATGCTTGAAGAGCTCCTTATCCTATAGCACACCAGCATCAGCCCTAACCACGAGCAGTCTGCTTCATATGATTCTCCATGGTCACACTGTGCCTGGCTGTGTGACACACCAGCATTTGTTATCAGTTGTGGTTCTTAACACAGCTGAAATCACTCCCTAGGACATTCAGAGTGTTAATGGAAGGAAGGAGGGGGAAACCGAAAACTTTTTTCTGCAAATCCCACATAGCATTACATAGCATTTTCATAATAGAAATAGTTATTTGCAAACCTTGGCAACAAGGGATCACAACACAGAAACAATAAACTCTTCAGAATTCTTTGTGGAGAATGGACGAGAACAGTCTTTTGAACAAAAGGATAATTATCTGGCTTTATAACATGGAAAGTTGGCGGACTTGAGAGAAAACGAAAATTACTTACAAGATCCTGCTAAACTTCTGCTCCTCTGTCCAACCGAGGCTATCCAGCAAAGAGCCAAATTACTGCAGGCAACTTGACTTCATTGGATGATGGGCACTCTACAGAGATGCAGAAGAGAGAGTGACTAAGGAGAAAGAGACAAAATTTATGTGAGTTTTATTCACAGACCTGCCAATCCCTGGATAATCATAGTGTGGGAAACCAGAACAATGCACTGAGCTCTAAAGATGAAAACCATGTTGAAAGGACTAGATGTCATTGTAAAATTAAAAGATAAACAACATCCTTCCCTTCAGTGGCACCAGTACCACATGACTCTTAATATATTATGTGAAAACAGATTTACAGATTCATGCCCTAAACTTATTCCTCCTTTGATAAGAAAACATGCAAACACAATGATCTGAAGAAGAAAATTAAATCCCTAGGACTGGATCATATTCAGAATAAAAACAAAGAAGTTCCTCAAAAGCTAATCCCCCCGAAGCCTCTGTACAACATGATACTCTCTCAAGGTGCAGATTTCTCCACCTTGCTGCTTAAGTATGCTTTACTACGCAGAGCGTATCAATAAGAGCTTTTTTTTTTTTTTTAATTCAGTTAAAAGGTAACAAATTATCTTAAATGGCAAAAGAAGAGAAACAAGACCCTAGAGCATGAAAATAGAAGTGGTAGGAATTAGATTCTCAGACACATACAAAGATGTCACTGATTATTGGCTATTAGATATATTTATTTTATTAAAAACTGGCATAGTGTTTTCTTTATCAGCTACTCTGTCAGGCATTTCTGAATAAACATATTCAGATATCCAAAGCAACCCCTCCAATGAAAGGAAGTGAACTTTATCACTTTAACACTGACCTGTAAACAAAGCCAACTGCCAAGGGTATTTCAGGGAGCACCACCCTCATGAAACCAGAGCTGGCAGTCACCTTCCTGCTGATTTCTCAAAATCCAGAATGATATGAACTGTCCCCTAGGATTTACAGACCCTCCAACCCAAAGCTTCCCTGCTCATACCCTTTCTGTTTTCAGCTGGATGATCCATTTGTCTTCTCCATAAAATTTTCCTGAAGAAAGGATTGCAGAAACTTTAGACCACCATTATATAACGGGAAATGCACCCCTTTGTAACAGGCCACCTGTGGAGTCTGAGTTCCAGTCCAGTTAAAGTTGTCACTGTGGAAATATAGAAATTCTGGCTCTTGTGGCTAAACAGCTATACAAAGCCCCCAGTGGCAACAAACTCACTGACCTGTGTTTAGCCAGATTGCGACTTTAGGGTTGGTAGTGAAGAGACGTGGGAGTGAGCTGTAGATGTCATATGTTCAAATAAACCAAAGTACTTTCAAGTTCATATCCTTTTCTGTTGAGGGTTAACCTCCATGGTACAGGAAGAGAGCATGAGAGTTATTACGGCACAGGAAGAGGAAATCTCTAGACATCACAAGGTGATGAGCTTGCTTTCTGTGCATTGTTAGAATCCAGACTCAACACTTTGGGGCAGCAAGGAACCCGTTTCTTGTGTAACTTTGGTTCATCATTTTCAGCTCCTCTATTGGCAGGGTCAAGGACAGAACCAAGAGCTCTGACTGAAAATCTCCAGCTCCACCAAGATGCCATTCTTTCTCCTTTTTATTTTCCTGAAAGCAAATCTGAGAAAACATCACCACAACTGCTGTCCCCTAACTACAATTAGGGAAAAGATGCAGACCAGCATCTTTCAAGTGCTCTTTTCCTTGTGATGTAACTTGACAAATGATGAAGACAGTAGGTAGTCAGTCCCACCTTTGCATGGACCACTGTCACACCTTGCACCCTTGTGCTGGCAGGAGCTCCTGGCACAGCTAGAATAAAAGCAGGTGAGTCAGTTTCCTCAGGTCAGAGCCTGGCACAGAACATGGCAGAAGAGGACACCACAGCAGTGAGGTGCAGACTCTTTTGACTAATAGCTCCTACCTAGGTGTTGACTCTACCCCTTCAAAATCCCCGCATAAACACAACTATAGACAACTCCAAGAGGAGGAAGGGGAGAATTAGTGCAGTGTATATTTACTATACCTTTTCTGTAATCTTCGGTGCTGAAATGTTGCCCACCCCTCTACCTTTTTGCCTGTCAGATATCACCTGTCACTATTAAGTCCTATGAATTGCTGAGATTATTAAACGTCTTTTGACTTGGATCTTCAAACATTCATTAAATAAAGGTGCTGTCCTGGAAACCTCTTGAATCAAGATCTACATATTAAACCCCTGGTTTGTCACCTTTCCCACAGTGTTTCTTTCAATCATCCAACATTATCTCAAAAAGTCCACATCAGGAGCTGAAAAAGAAAAAAAAGAAAAAAGAATAATTATTTGGTTCCCAGACTAGCTTCTCCCCGCAAACTCCTCTGTAGAGCAATTCCAATTTCTGGATCAGTGAGGAAGACTTACATAGTCATACCCTGCATCTAGAGGCACCAGGTCAAGAACATGATTGATCTTACTCCAGGTGGTCACTTTAGGCCAGTTACAACAGTGCAAGAAAAATTTGCTTTAGCAAGTAAGAAATTATAGTGTTTATAGATTAGAAGTACTCCTCTTTAACACACTCACATTTTCTTCCATTACAGCTGAGGAAAATTTAAGGATATATAAAATACCTGCATGCTGATATCCCTATATTCCATGCAGCCTCTGCTTTTTCCACGTGTAGATTGTTCTTCAGGATGCAGCCTCTAAATATTGAGTGTACACAATATTAAAAACTGGGTAATTGGCTAAGTGCATTAATCCAGAAATTGCTATTCTTTAAATTCTTCTAAATTCTT
>JAAGNO010024119.1:0-81019 GCA_033439905.1 Ceryle rudis
GTGCCGGCGGCAGGGCGGGGCGCGGGCAGCCTCGCTGGCGGCGGGGGGGAGGCCGGGGGGAGGGTCTGCGGGCCTTTCTGCGGGCCCCCGGGCGGAGGGCTCCGGTCGCTTTGCTGCCGGGGACGCTGAGACTTGTTGGGGCCTCGGCCATCGGGGCACCCGATCGGAAACTTTGAAACTCGAGTCGCCGGGGAGTGCGGGAGGGTGAGCCGCGGGTCCCGGGGCGCAGCCGCACCCGCCGGGCCCCCGGTGCTCCCTGCGCTTCCAGCAGCTCCTCGGCTGCGCTCGCTAATCTGTCACTGTTTCTCAGGTACCCAAGAGATATTTCGGGACGTATTCCTGTGTAGGCACCGTATCAGTTGCTTCAATAGTATCTTGCCCTTTTTGCATTAGTAGTAATGAAGGCTCGGTAGGAACTTACTTTGAATGTACTCTTATTAAACTAAGTAATAACTTGAAGAACTCTAAGATGGGCATAAAGTCATTGCAGCTCAGTGTGCGTCTGCCAGCTGTGAGTCTCCCGAGGGGTGTAGTTTATTGTGTTAAAACCTCAGGTGCTGTGTTTCAGCCAGCTGATTTTTTTTTTTTTTTTTTTTTTTACTTTATAGGAACACACTGGTGTTTTAATTTTTTTTTTTTTGGTGTTGTTGTTCCCTGTCATTTCCTCATGAAAGATGAGGGAAAACAGTGAAAATAATTCTGTGCAAAAAGGTGTCAGATGCTCTCGGCAAACAAATCAGAGGAAAGAGCTTTTCTAAGCAGTGTGGTCTTGTATCTCTTCTGTAGCAAGAGCTGATGAAATATCCAGTGTTATTTCAAAAAAACCTACGGTATATCTTTATGAATTCTGGCAGCATCTTGTAGTTAGCTTCCATTGTAACTTCAGATGTTCACAGTTTTTAAGAACAAATTAAATTTTATATTTTTTTTTTTTCTATATGATCTCTGAAGGTTTAAGAAAAGAGACGTAGAACACTTGGAACAGAATTCCTTTAGCAATTCCATGTTGTGGGAGAGGAGGAAAAATCTAGCTGTGCTTTTACACATATAGATTTTTATTTTATGTTTCTTCCTTAACAGAGCTGAAGTTTGAGGATAGAGAGCTTCTCACTGAGGAGACAACCTTTTCCCCTGCCTTAGGTTCGGGGGTGGGGGGGAAGAAAGTAATTAAAAAACCTGTGTCTCTGAACACTTGCTGTGGCAGCTAAGGCTCCTGTACTTCATGGAGTTCAGGGTAGGCAAATTCCTGCTGTGCAAGGATCCCTTCTAACATCTGTGTGCTGTTTTGCATAGGTGAATGGGACCCACATGGAGCTTCTCGCAGGATCCATGCTGTGTCTTCAGCAGACCTTAAAGACAACTTTAAATTGATAGTATCAGCTGGTTTGCCCCTTTCTGGTTTGATTGTCATGCTAATTATTAGCAGCAACGTGGGAGATCCTTTTAACTAGAATATGAGAGAATTTTTCCTCAGTTTACTTCCTGCATGGAAGCACTATGATGGAGCACTTCATTTAATTATCCTACTGCAAAGAGATGTCAAGCTTTGACAACTTGGGTGAAAAAATCTTGTAAGCACTGATTGAAACTCACTATTACGTGTTCCCTAAAGTGATATCTCTCTTCTGAAGCTACATGATCTCAGTGCTCATTTTAAACCAGAAGAAAAAAAGGAAAAAAACTTTGTCATCTTCCAGATGAGAGAACCTTGCACTGTAATTTGCAGGCCCTTACTGGATGGTCCAGCCTCCATACCAGTGGAACATTGTGCCACAAATAACAAAGATTTGCCCTGTTGCCACCTTCAGGGCATAAGCCAAGCCCTTTTTGTGTGTTTTCCTATTTGATGAATGAGCCTATTTAGTTCCTTTGTAAGAACAGCTTTCCTGACCAGGCTTTTGCACAAGAGATGAAGGGGATCTGTTCTTCTGACCAGAGTTCCCTGTGCTCCGTAAACCTGTGGTTGCTTCTAGTGGTAGAAGTTGCTCCTGTGTAAAGGAGTTGAGGTAGCCCAGTGAAAAAAAACCCTAAAAGATAAGAACTGAGTCCTGGAAGAACCCCTGTCATTGTCAGATTAACTAACCTACTGCCTGTCTGCCCATGTGTATGTGCATGTACATATATGCTCTGTCATTCTAAAAGATTAGAAAAATGATATAATTATATAAAATATAGTTTTCTGTATAATTATATATAGCTTCTCTGTTTTGTGTTGGTTTCCCTCCGCTCCCTCCCCCGGGCTATTCAGTTAACATGTCATAATTTTGTAACTAGCCATGTGCTTTGTTGCAACTTTAACTCTTGCATTTCTTGGCTTTTTTTTTTTATCTTACACTTCGTGTAGGTTGTTTGGTTTATTTTTTGTATTTAACACACACAGTTCTAGTGTCTCATCAACAGAGTCCACTCTGAGAGTACGACTTGGATTTAAATGACTTGAGATGCAAATTTGATTAGTCTCAGTGTACAATCAAATCCCTTTAATTTAAGGATCATTGACCTTGCTCTACTGTGACCATCAATGTATCATTCATCCGAGAGAGCAGAAAGGATCTTTTCTGCAGTGTCGAGTAAAAGCTTGCTTGTTTGCTGCTGCAGTTTTGCTCATGACAACTTACTGTCACTTGCAGAGTTAGGATATTACTTTGGTCCTAAGTAGACTGCTAATATTTTCTTTCTAATATAATAACTGGTTGAATGCTTATAAAAAATGAGTATATACATTTTGTGCCTAGTGGCCCCCAAAGGCAAAGTGTATTAAGAGAATTCATCATTTTTATAGGAGTGCAAAAAGTATTTTATTTTAATCTCCCTAAAAAAAAAAAAAAGTATATAAATATACACAAATGTAAGCCTTTAATATAGTGGAACCCTTGGAGGTGCATGCAGCTGCCCTTGCTGATCTCACTGCAGCAGTGTGTCTGAAATGCGTTATTGTGGGGCTGGAATGAACCATTTTTGCCACATCCCAGTTGTGTGGGAATAATACAGAATTGCATTGCCCCAAGGAAATCATTGCAAGGTACAATTTGGTTTCCTCTGTGCAGTCAGCCAGACAAGGGTGTGTGTTGGGGGGGAAGAAGTGAGAGGTAGGTATGTGAATGATACCGATGGCCCTGTGGTGGGAGCAGCTAATCTTTTTATTTAAGTGTATGGTTTGAGTTTGCTGATGCTGTAGGGGTGCTCTGATGACTGAACTGTGAAAAATTCCCAATTTTCATGTTTCCAGAATTTACCTGTTAGTTCCCAGTGGCCTGTAATCACAGAAGCCAAATTTATATGACATCATACCTTACTCTCCACTCGCTGGTTTGCTTTTGTTTAAAAATGAATAGCGTGCTTTCTGTAACTTAATAGAAACCCCGTCCTTTTTATTAGAGACTTTAATGATTAGATTTAGTCCAGGTATTTTTCTAAGTATTCTCATTTTCTTTGATGTAATATATGCATATCATTATCTGACTGTAGTTCACTTTGTTCTCTCTATTTTTTAGGACCCTTGAAACCAGAAATTACCATAACTTACATTGCTGTTTCAGCTATATTCTTTAACAGTGGACTCTCCTTAAAAACTGAGGTACAGTAATTTCTCCTTTGCTTCATTCTTGTTTTGCTTTAAGAAGTTTTGTAGTTTTGCTTTTGATCAGGTTTGAATGTAATTGGAATATTTAATTACTATGCTGTTGTTATTGATGCTGGGGGAATGGCTAAAAAGAGAAGATTAATATTAGACATTTATGTCATAACCCCTCCTTGATTTTGGAAAGTTCTTCGCAAGGTAATGAACATGACAAGAAGGAGAGTGTGAATAAATCTCACCCATCCATAGAGGGTTGGTTGCTTGACTTTACAGGGCTTTGACTAAATAGAAGTGCTGAGCATAATTTTGAGACTGGATCTACGCCCTGGATGTGTCTCAAACCCAAGTCAGGGTGAGACCCAGGAGCACACTAGCACCTGTTTTCTGCCACCCTTTCAGCACCTTGGCTTCCTCAGTGCTCAGTTGAAACACAAGCCATGAAACTGTGCTAATGCTAGGGTAGAACTCTGTAGGGAACTAGGCAGAGACAGTCTGCATGGAGTCTTCATGCTTCTCTGGGACACGAACAGAAAGTGTGTGACCTTTTGGTGCCTCTCTCCTTCATCCACCTGCTGGTGTGCTCTTGAAGTATAACTGCATAGGCACTATGGGATGGACACAAGCAAAGGCTTTGAGTTGCCACATTGGGTAGGCACAGGACAACGGCTGGTATCAACACCCTCCTCTGCAGATGCAAGGCCAATATACAATTGTAAGGTCTTGGTAATCTTTTCTGAAAGGGTTTAATTGTGGACAGGTGGATTTGAAGTGCTGACGCTCTGCTGCATATCACAGACAGGGAATCTCATTTCAAATTTCGTATCACGTATATTTCAAAGAGGGACAGTTTGTGGAATAAGAAGAGATGAAGGGGAGACTCTCTTAGTGGTGTGTAAAGGAGGTGTGGAGAAAGGAAATGATGCCTATGTGCCAAGAAGAGAAGGAGCAGCCAGAGCTGAAGTGAAACACAGCATGTCTCTAGTTTCTTGACTCCTTCTATGCTGTTGACTGTGCTAACAGGTGATGTTATTCATATGTTGCATGATGCTAATACCAAAAGAATCACCATGATATTGTCCACTTACGTTCAGGGCAAACTGAGATATAGTTGAACAGTGCGCATTCAACAACAACAAAAATGTTTCTATACATGTATCATGGTTATAGTGATAAAGTTTCAAATGGAGGTGGTGTTTGAATGGATGGCAGCCCTCTCCTTCTGTTCTGCTGGCACTTCTGGCCTCTAGTTCTGCCAGGACACAGTGTAAGTGAAGCGAGTAACTTCAGTCAATTCTGCAGCAGCTATTTAGAGCCTTCTGATCTTACGGAGATGCAGGAAGAACCATGTTATCTATTTGCCTGGAACAGTAACTGATCTTAATGGAAATGGGCTGCAGGGAGGTGCTTTCCTCTACAGAGAAGAGGACCCGAAGTACAATGCTGGAGTAATATCAATGGAGTAGAGTTTTCTGCTTGCTGGGTTAGGAATCTTTCCATACAGAGGAAAAAAAAACCATAGAACTTCTTTCCCTTTCACTAGTTTGTATCCTTGAAGCTTTGTATTTGTAAACTGGCTGTGAGGGAGAGTAAAATCAGTAGCATTATCAAAGTCTTGATTAGATTCTCAGTGCTAATGAATCTTGACTTCTTTTCATCTGTGGTTCTAGAAACAATGTATTGGTGTAAATGAAGCTTTTACAGGAGCTGATAATAATGTCCATGTAGCTGATCTCAGGTTGTTTTTGGAAGCATCAGTTAGGGCTGGTGCTGTACATCCAGCTTGATGTTGCATCAAGAAGCTAAGTCTCTTCTGAATTTCTGCCATGCTGGTACAAGATAAAGAGGAAGAAAAAAGTTTCCCTGATTGTACTTTATGCTTTTACTTTCTAAAATGTTTGTTAAAAACAATCCTTAAATGTGTTAGGAGGCCAGGTCATGATTTTATCAAAATACTTTGGGGCATGTTTTAATTGTTTAAGGCACAACCTAAGTTGGTATATTAGTTAGTGAATATATCTTTTCATTGGTTTGCAAAGTAAATAGTGTCTGCTTTTCTCTTCATTGGTTCTTGACCTGTGTGTCAGCTGTTCTACCTTGGATAATATATTAGATTGAAACTAGTGTTTGGTATGCTTTATGAAATGATAAAAAGTTGTGTAAATGTTGATTGAGACCTTCTGATAACTCTGACAAAATTAGAAATAGCTGATCCTTTTTTAAGGTTATGCTTCTGGTTTTATCTGCTGTGAAAACACACACTAAAAAAAAAAAAATTGCTAGCATGCATTTAGAAATCATTTTACAAAGTAATGGGCAGTGTTCAGGGAGAGTGTGTTTGTGCATGGCCTTCTTATGTTGTAAAAAATAGAGAGGTGGGTGAGATTCTCTTACACTGGTAGAAATAGTCTGTGTCCAGGAATGCCAAGAATGTGTAATTCCACCTTAATATAATGCTCTTTTCAATTTTCAATGACTGGATAGCTTGCTCTTTTAAAGCAAATATCGCCTGTAGGGCCCCAGAAATTAAATCACATACTTGACTTACCCATTTCAATGAGGAATTTGGCAAGCTGCTGAAAACACTGTTTGCTCTGTGTGGGTATTTTCCCAGAGGAATCCAGCTATGACCATCTAAGCATGGCTGGATGGCAACAGGGACCCCCACTGACCAGGGAGAGGCTAGGATAAGCTCTCTAAAAGGTGTGAAGTACTGGGAAAGACAAGGTAACTTGTTCTACCTGGTGTGCAGATGCAGAACCATAACTGCCATAACATAATACAGAAACTTTGAGTCTTCTGTTTTTTTGAGGGCTGTAGTGACAGGTGTATTTTGGGACAAGCCTTTGTAGATGGCTTAAGAAAGTGAAAGCTGTTTGCCTCAGTGTTTGTTCTTCTGCGATACAGTCTACGGAATAACTACGCTAAAAGGCAGTCGCTAGAGGCATTTTGGAGACTGGTAATTTAGATCTGCAAAGACCTGTTCCACTAACACAGCATTCCTTCATGCACTAGCTTGGCTCTGTTGTGATTGCTTTCCTTGCTTCCTGGAAGGTCTAACAGGTCTTTCCCAAGTTTTTCTCTTAGATTTTGCTTTGGAAAGTATCGCAAAGTTTTCTTCAAATAATCTGTTCTGAAGGTGTTTTCCAATTGTAAAAATATGAAAAGGGATGGTGCCTAGATGGGGCGTGCCTTCAGAGATTGATCCACTAGGAAAGACGTGGCTGGAGGTGGTTTGGCAGGAAAGGAGGAGGAATTAGCAGCTATGCTATGCTGAAAGAAATCACTTTGGTTTTCCTCAATAATATTTATTTACTTTTAAAATACACACTCATATAGGTATTCCCATGTTTCTTTTCTTCCCACAGAAGATGTGTTTCTACTACTAGACATTTTATTTTTGCTTTCTTTCTGAAATAAGATGAAATAGTTCCATTATTAAACTATTTGTACTGCTATAGGTACTGTGAGAGGTTATGTGTGAGGAAGGCCTCATTTTTTTCCTGCAGGCTGTTACTAGTCTACTTAAGAGCTTTTTTTAAATAAAGATGATGTGTTTCAGTCAGTTAACTGAGCATTGAATGTGATTATATTTTTTGGTAAAACTGGATCAAGATGTGTGTTTCAAGTCCATGTTTTGTACACCTTTAAGAAAAGGATATGAACAGATGTGTATTTTTATTGTGGAAGGGTGGGGTTTTTTTGTTTGTTTTTGGTGTGGGTTTTTCTTTTTGATGTTTTTTTGTTGTTGTTGTTTTTCTTTCCCTAATCTGAAATTTAGGAGATAATTTTAATAAGAGAAATAAATTATCAAGGACATGGTGATGAATTGCTAGTACTTCCAAATGTATAATTACATCAGCGTGCATTTGGATGGTTGGAAATGCAGTGTTTGATTGTTTCATAAAGGTTCAACTGTTTTGAGGCTGAAATAGGGTGGCGTTTGAAGATCAGCTGCTGCATTACTGTACATGGAAATGCACTTTTTTTACATTGTTCTTTTTTGTTTTAATGCATCTGAGGTGTCAGGTAGTTGGAAAATCCTAGCAAATTAAGATTGTGAATAAAAGTACCTTCAGTTCTTTTCGTGTCGCACTGTTTACCTGAAAAGAGTTATTTTGACATAGAGGAAAAGGAATTTTTCTTCTCGCTCTATGAGGGTTGATATGAGCTGAAACCTTTGTAATGTAAACACCTCCTTTTCACAGTATGAATGAGAATCACAGCTTGTGGCTCTCTTTAGACTAGAGAAACCTGAAATCACGTGGACACTGCAAGTTTCCCTTCCTCTTGATATCAGCAGTCAATAAAGTAAACAGGGTAGTTAACACAGGTTTTGAAGCAGTGACAAAGTGCCAGGGCTGCCTGCTGAAGAGCTACCCTGTTACTGAAGTGGTGGACACTTCTTTTGGAAAAATGCCCAGGAGCAGGCAGAGCTTTTATGTTGTCTGGATGTACTTGATTATTAAAGAGGAGATCAGATGATCCGCAAAGGTGCCTTTTTGACATGCACTCTCTTTATATTATAACGATGATCCTAGTTTTAAAAGCACAAACGTGATCTTGCTTCAGCTGTGATGACTGCAACTTCCTCTCTTCTTTTTCTTTTGCAGGAGCTGACAAGTGCTTTGATGCATGTGAAACTACACCTTTTTGTCCAGATTTTTACACTTGTGTTCTTCCCAACAGCAATATGGCTCTTTCTTCAGCTATTATCAATCACACCTATAAATGAATGGCTTTTAAAAGGGTATGTTTAAGCATAATGGAGTGAAATATATTTGTAGCTGTCATCTTAAAGGGCTGCTTATCCTGCAACGGGTGTTTTAAGACTTGTATTGTGAACAGATTTTTCTGGTTGTTTTTGTGCTTCAGCACTTTGCTGTCGAAAACACAGTACATGCACAAGATTATCCTTTTGGGAACCTGGCTTCATTTTTAGAAAGTGTGTTCAGTTAGTTTCCTATGTATGGAGCTTGAAACAGGTTAGGTTTCTTTTTTACAAAACACAGCTGAAGTGCTATGCTGAGTCTTGGGGAGAAAAGAGAAGGAATGTTGAAAGAAAAACATAAATACTGTGTATGAGCATTTCTTGCATGTATACAGACTAGGGTTCAGTATCTGCTCCTAGCTAAATTGGAGGTGGGGAGAGAGAGAGAGTGAAGTTTTTGTAGGAGGAGAACTTTGAGATGAGCAAAAGCTGAGTTACCATGAAAATGATGTGTTTTAAAACTTTGGTGTACTCTGCCAGTGTGTTGATGGTGCAGTGCTGATAGATGTTATGAAAACCTACCAAAATAAAAAGCTTTTTTCAGAATCAAAAGTCAGTACCTAGCACCACACAGCTATAGTGGAATGTTTGAGTGCAAAAATCAATTATTGTAGAAAACTACTTAAAGAATCCCTGTTGCTTCTTATTGCTTGGTAAAACATTGCTTGGGGAGACTTCCCTGTCTTAAAAGCTTAATGATAAGGCTGCTTGTGTTTGTTTTAAAAGAACATTTTGGTTTGTTTTTAAGAGGCTTCTCCAGGTGTTTCACCAAGCATGAAGTTGTCCAAATGAAACCAAGAAGGTGAAATTGAGATGATATCGTTTAAAATTTAACACTGTTTTGCTTAACGGTATTAGTACATAAAGGAAATAACAAGGTTGCTGTGCAATTTCCATTTGCATTTGGCTATTCATAGTGAAGGTTATTCGTTAAAGTAAAATCATTGTGAAGTCTTTTCCTCAGCTAGAACAGAGACATGTTTTTTTCCACAGTGAGCCAAAATTCCCTCCTAATCCATGGGAGTCTCAGTTTCTGAAGTGCAAGATCCAAGTGAAATTATTTATATAGATGTGTATATGTATATATATTTTGGTGGCTTTTCCTTGCAGCACTTCTTGTTCCTTCTTTCCTATAACTCTTATTCCACTCTGCTTCTTAGTATTTAAGGGACATGTTCTGTTACATGCACAACTTTTTATGTATGTATATACATACATATCTGTGAAACTGCATGGAAAACTACACACTTAACTATTTTGGAGATACACATTTGTATGTGTATCTCCCTAAACGTGGAGCCTAAACCAGCCTCATTTTTCCTGAAGGTGTGTCTGCTTTCCTAATGAGCTAGTGTACTTCTGTACTTCAAGCTGCCTTGCAAGTGCTTATTCCTTGATTACTATTCCTATTTTGACTGTGTTTTATCTTTTAGTGCAGTAATTCCATTGTATTAAGACTTATATTCAAAGAATGGTCAGATTGAGGAGTTTTCTGAAGGTGGGGTGTGGTTTTTGGTTTGTTTGGTTGGTTTTGGGGGTGTTTTGTTTGGTTTTTGAACGAGTGCTTTCTTGATGAATACTGTTGTTCAGGATATGCTGAGAGCAGCAGCCCCTGCAAAGGGAGCCTGATGGGAGCTCTACCTTCAGTTCCATACAAGTGCAGAACAGACGTAGCTCTGTCCTAATTCTGGGAGAACACACTTCAAGGCAGGTGCTTGTGGGTCTGTGTAGGGTATGTAACAGCGAGGAACTGACGTGAGGAACTGCCTGTGCCTTGTCTGCTCTGTGTAACCAGAAGTTCATTTGAATGTTCCACAGCTGTAGCTTTTATTCTCTAGACACATTCAAGTACCCCAGTGAAAACAGGTGGGAACAAGACAGACCTTGGCAAAGTTACTTCCTCATCATGCATGTTTAGCTCAGTTTGTAATGGCACCTACTTGATAGTCCTCACAAAGGCCTGGAAAAATAGGCATGTGCTCCCAAGGGCATGCAGCACCCTTTGGCAGAGTGGCTCCCTTGGGGACTGTAGTTTTCCACTACTCTCTACACAAGGTTATGCCTAAACATCACAGTCAAGCCCAGAGTTAATTCCTTGTATTGCTTCAGAAGGAGTGGTAGGTTCTCCCATCTTCTATAATGGTCTGTTTTGCCATAAATGCTATTTAAGAGACAAATTCAGATGGTACCAGCTTTTCATCTGTGTTTCTACAGTTTTTTTGGGGGTCCCCCCCCATGATTTTCCTAATGATAAAAGGAGGTTTGATGCTTTGCAATTATTTTGAAATATATAAAATAAAGGAGAAACTGACATCATTGCAGGCATCTTTTATGCTATTTGTTTGTTATCTGGATAGGTTTTGCATTCACAGCATCCCTTTGAAAGGAGCACAAAGCAGTTACTGATGTTTGCACAGATTCACCTCTTCCACTCCTCTTGGCGTATAGAATTTACAACACATATAGTAAGGAGTGAGTTGCAAAGATCTGGTACAAGATACAGTTTGGTAGTTCCACATCTAAAATATGTGACTTTGGACCCTGCTACTCAGTTGTCTGTAATGTGTCAGCAGAAGAAGTGTTATTTATTGCTCTTCAGCAGAGTGTTTGGACCCCTGATGTTAGTCCTTATAGCATGACCTGAACCAATGGGATGTTTTAGTTTGTTGATTGTTACCTGTAGTAAACTGTTGGCCAATAGAGAAATTTGTATATTGACAGTATTGTGTATAGTTGATACAAAGCAAGAAAAAAGTTCACAGGTGCATGTTGCAATAGGCCTGCTGAAAAATGTTTTCATTTAGTGTGTACCACTTTTTTTTGTAGACTGTTTTCATATGAAGAATGTTTAAAACCATGATAGTGATTTTATTTTTTAACTCCACATATATTATTTTAAATCTGAGAGGATTAACAGAGATCGCATTGTTAAACCTTTCCTTGTAGTGTGGAAAAATCCCTGCCAGCTGAGATGAATGCTCTTGTGCATATTTCATACCTCTCTGGATAACTTTGAACTTAATCCACCCTTTATCAGTGCAGGTGAGAAGTTCAAGGAGCTGGCTGCCAAGAGGCCACAACATAGAAGAGAGATAATGGTGTCACAGCTGATGCGGGGGGGGGAAACACCAGTCTCGCTACCTGTTTGCCTGCTGTATATTTTTGTATATATTTCTAAACTTTTTGACACACTTTCTTTTTCCTGTATTTCTTTTCTTTTCAATATGAGCTTATCCTGATGAATGCTGACAACTCTGCTTCCATAGCTTGTTTCACTTTAAGCTGGGAAGCACCACATGCTTCCAAGGTGGTGCTTGGCACTTGGCGATTGGATTTCTATAATGCTTATGTTGGTTGCCTCTTTCCTTTTCCACAGTGCCTGTAGCTGACAAACTGCATACTGTCATTGTTGTTTACCTGTTTCTTCTGTTTAGGCTTTTTGTATATTTGCAGCCTATCAATTGCACTGTAACATGCTCCCCGTTGTTTGGATTTAATACTTCGATTTGCTACAGCTTTTTGACACTGCGTTTCTTGGGGATGGATTAGCACAGTTACCAGTGTGAAGTAGTTCACCACTAGTAATTGATTGCTCTTAACTAGAACACTGTCTCAAACTCCAGTACTTGAAAACATATGTAGATTCCATGCTTTTGAAGGTTTTTCAGACTGTTTTTATTCCATGCCTTACTATTTCTTCAAAGTCAGTTTTGATTCAGAAGCTCTATTTTACTTAGCCCCAAATTTAATTGTAATCTATTGTGGTATGTTATTGTTGTTTCTAAATGCACAACTGATACAAATAATTTTTATAATAACGAGTTTTTGTGGACTGTCTTTGAAAACAAAGGAAAGCTCACCCCTTTGCAGCATTTACTCTATATGTCATTAATTTTGCTGCACAATGGAAAAAAAATGACAGATAATACTAACAGTGTGTTTTAAATTTCTGAAATGCAGTTTTTTGATGTTTCGATAAAAGGAAGTTGGTTGATTTTACCAAGAAATGAAAGCATGCATAAAAATGAACCATTTGGTAACTGTTTAGGAAATAAAAAGCCTAATTAGGATTTTTTAAGTAGGGTGTAGTGGGAACCGGAAATAGTGAGTTTGTTTCTTCTTGCTTTTTCTACTTACCAGTAAAGGTTTTTATTGCTGAACAGCTTTTTCAAGAAAATAAAGAAATAAGGATGTAAACTCCTATTTCCAAATAGCACTAAGTGTCTCAAAACACTCTACAGACTTCACTACATCAGGACATGCGGTGCACTTATCTTTGTGATAGGTATCTAGATATCTTTGTGAATGGTAGATACAGTGCAACAGGTGGGGAAATGGAGTCACAGAGAGGTTAAATGTTTGGGTTTTTGAATGCTGACATGACTTTTCACTGTGGTGGTTGGTAAAAGATGGCATAGAAATCCTGCCAGTTGGTGCAGGGCTGTAAATGTAATGCAAACTGATTGGGTTGTGCGAGTGATAAGATGATCATTTCTCCTCAGCTATTTGATATAAAACTTTGTAGAGTTTTAGGTTGCGTAGTGTTTGCATCATGTGAGGAATGTAACATTTCTTTTTGTTATTTTCAGCTTGCAGACAGTAGGCTGCATGCCACCTCCTGTGTCTTCTGCAGTAATTTTAACCAAAGCTGTTGGTGGAAATGAGGTGAGTTTTTCATTTTGATTTTAAATGCCTTTTTTTTAAACAGAAGTTAAACCAAATACTTATTTATGACGAACTCGTGGCAAAACACTGACTGTAATGTGATGCTCTTGTGGTTTGGAAAAAAAATCTAAAAGTAAAGCTTGGTTATTGTGTTGGTGTCAAATGAGGGAAACACAGTGATGTGTTATCTGCTGGCATTGGTTGAACTGAAAGTAGCTCGGTTTTCTGAGAGGTTAGAAAGGTTTCTGATGTAAATTAGTGTTAAGAGATTTCTGCTTGTTGCTGTACTGTAATTCCTAGCTGTATAATGTTTGTATGCTGTGTACTGCTTATTTCATAGATCATTAGCTTCGTGGTGAAGATCTGTCCTTACAGGGATTGTTTAGACTGTGTTTGGTACTAAGAGGCCCTACAATAGTTGTTCCTTAAGCTTGAAGCTGCAAATGTAGCGAGATGATGGAGACAGTACTTTACATCTTACATTGTTACTTGAGACTGCATGAAATGAAAATTCTGGGAACATGGAGCTCTCTGACAGTAATGCAATGTGAAGTTTTCAACAGATAGGAAATGCCAGAGCTGAAGGTATTTGTGCAAACTCAGTTTGGTCACGTTATATTTCTGCTGTAAAATGGCATATGCTGATGTAATTTCAGTCTCTATCCACAGAACACTTGCTATTTTCAGGAAGACCAGGTAGACAGCATTTAGGAAATTAATCCAAGCATGCTAATCAATTAGGTTGTTTCCTTTAGGTCTGCTTTCTTATAACTGCTGAAGGTGGGTGAGACCTAGAAGGTGTGGAAGGGAGAGAACAAAACTAAAGATATAGGTTTTAAAGCTGGGGCTGTTGGGATGCAGTTCTGGGGAATTAAGAGCCGAATCTCAATTCATCCATATTGCTCCTGCATGAGGTTGGGTGAGTCACTTCAACCATATTTTTTAAATATGGCCATTAGTTGTGTACTTCTCATTTTCTGAGTTCAGACTCTTGGGACCGATTAATGTCAGCTTTGGAAACACATGATAGCACTGAAATAGATTGAAGTTGTACTTTGTACTGACAAAGTGCTGTTTAATTGCTCTATCCTCTGAAGAGAGACCCAAAGCATCTCAAGTCAAGCATCTCTAATTATGGGCAATCCTGATGCACATCACTATCTCCCAGTTTGCTACCTGAAAACGAGAATCATCAAATTGTCTGATGGAGGTGCTGTGGGATAATTAGTACAAAGAAATAATTCAGGTACATAATAGTGATCCACATAGAAATGAGAAGTTTCCTCATCACGACTCTAGGTGTAGGTGCTGTACATTACACAAAGATGCCACAGGGTGAGCAGCGAGAATGAAATGAGATTAAATGAGTACTCCTTCAGTGTCAGCACTGTCTGTCCTATCCTTAGAACAAAGAAAAGATCCTCTAGGAAAAAAAAGTAAGGTGTGGTTGGTTAGTTGAAGTCAATATCATACAGCATTTGTATATAGAATTGAGAGATGTACTTTAATTTCTTGACTGTTAGAGTTCATTTTTTTATGGTAGTATTCTTCTGGACTGGTGGGAGTGTGTATATTTTATACTAACTGAAAACCAGGAACTTTCTTATGAGGCTTCTGTAGGTAATTGTGCAAATCACTGACAAAGTAAGCTCAAACCTCCAATTCTTCAGTACCGAACCGGTGTTGGAGGAATGTAAAAATGCATACTTTGATAGTGATTTTTACAGAGGGTTGCTGACAGAGTGTGTCAAGAATTGGGTCTTGGAAGTTGAGAGTTGTCAGTCAGGCTTTAGGAATGTATGCAGAAGAGAAACACCCTTTAAAAATGCTTGCTGTAGACAAAGAGTGTGGCAAATTGATTGCCAAACTTGAGAAAATTTCTAATGCAAATGTACTTTTGGAATTTGATGCTTCTCCATCATTCAGATGATTATTATTTTTTTCTTCTGAAGAACAAGTCACATCCCTCATGCTGGGGGAGAAGAATCTCTCATATCTCTCCTTGCCAAATTTCTCCTAAGCTGTTGTATTAATACATTTCTCTTTCTGACATGAGCAGAACAATGCATTTTTTTCCCCCATTTTAATTTAAATCCATTCTGATATATGAAGAATTTAAACCTGGGAGTCAACTGGAAATATAAATGATTGCACTGAGAGAGCATTTGTTCATAATCATGTCTCTTAAACTGCTTTTGCCTCTTCAAGCATTTATCCCTTACCTAGAGAAATTGATTTGTCTGAGGGTGTATCTACACTGCATAATGTAACATGAAGATAAATGAGCTTGCTCAGAAGCAATATAGCGAGGAACTCCACATGAACTAATTAGTCTGAGAAGTGTCCTGCTGCTGTAGAGTACAGGTACACCCTCAATAAGTGCTCTGAAGACCTCTTTGGATTTCCTGAAACACAGCACATGAGGGCTGTGGTAGTTCACTGTGTTATGACAGTATAGAGGATTTTAGGTTTTCTCTAAGTAGAAGTGATTTTTGAATGTCAGTTTAGACTTGTTTTATTCTCAAAGAAATATCAGGCATTATGGCACGCTGGAAGTAGTACGCACCTTGGGCTGAGGAAACATGGATTCTGTTTTTAGCTCTGTCATTAACCTGTTGGGTAAAACAGAGTGGGGTGTCCTGTCTTTGGGGTTAGCAGTAATGGATAATGACAACTTTGTAAAGTGTTTGAAGATCAGTCCTGAAAAGCCTTACGTAAGAGCTCTATTTTATTGTTCTGGGACAGGGTGATGAAGCCTTTGGTCAAGGGCTTAGAAAGAGTCTACGTCATTAGCAGCTACTTGGATGGGGGAGTTTGCTGTATATCAACTGGAAAATTTGATTGTGAGATGATAAAAGGAAGGAATTTTTGTTAATCTCACAAGGATCTGGGTTTGGTTTTTTTTTTTTTTTTTTTTTTTTTTTAATTGATACATGCCTGAGGGCACACAATAAAATGTGGGTGTTGTGGTCACCAAAAGCTGATACTAACAATTCTGATTAAACTGCATTCATTGTCAAAAAAAGTTAATATTCTGGGACTGTAAGTACAAACCCAGGTAAGCTAAGAATCTTTGTTAGTATTTAATAGCAACTCTACAGTCTACCAGTCTACCATCGGTTTTCCTGATGGTTCTAACACATTGTTTATCCAAAAAGTGTTACCTAAGCTTTAAGTCCTCTTGATCTCTGTATAAGAATCCAACAGCTCAACAGTTACTCAAGAGTGCAAATGTAAAATTGTCTGAAGCAAAAATAAATCTTCCTTCTTGCTCTACATTGTTCGATAAGCAACCCTGTGATCTATACCACTTTCAAATTCCTAGCCTTAGCAGCTGTTAGGAGCGGCTTCCAATCTCTACCACATTAGCCATTTGTATTACTTTGCAGTATGCCTGGTAGATGAGAAGTGGGGGCTGGTTTTGAAGGTTGGGGCATTCCAGAGGAAATAAATCTTTATCAAAAGCCTTTTGTCAGCAGTAGCCTTTCATTAGTAAGGGAACACAATTAAAAGTCAAAAGACCCAAGTCTTTTGGTGTTTCAGGGTGAAAATTAAACATCTTCATTTATCTCTGATGCATGAGTGGTTTGGTGGCTTGTTTTAGGGGACTGGAAAGAGCCTTCTTCCAAAGTCATAGGATTTGTAGGGGAGAAAGGATCTCTGCAGCTTTATCAGAAAGAAATGGAAAGCCATCGGAAGTAATAAGACTGAAAACCAGAAGCAGGTTTTTTAGATGCGTTGGATGTATTTGCCTTAATCAATGGAGGAGAAATCCAGTGTTGACATTAGCATAGTGGAAGAACAAAAGATTCTATCTGCAATGAAAATAATGGTGTGACTAGTTCACTCTCAGTACTGCTTGTTACTTGAGACTTCAGACAGACTTTTCAAACATCATGTTCTTGTACATGACCATGGCAGTGGCAGCAGCAGAGGTGTTCAGAGGTTCGACGGCGTTTCTGTATTGCTTCAGAATGACTTGTGTACTAGGAAGTGGTACAGGTACCATGGTTTGAAAATGTCTGATATGTGGCATTGTAACATAGTCCCCTCTGGTTGTTGGAAGAATATATGGTGGAGATTAAAGTTTCTGTCCAAACATCAGCCTATGTAATTCAGACTAGGAGATAGTATCACTCTGTCCAGAGAAGTGTTGGCAAATGAGGTATGTCAGTGGTGGGGAGGAAAATTCTCTGTGCTTTCTGAAAATCTTGGCTTTTGGAGGACGTGATGATTTGTGGCTATGCTGTCATTTGTTTCGGTGGAAATTACTGTTCTTGATGTGATGAATAGAAATACAGCTTGTGTAGTAGGGCTACAAATTCACATCTATTGTCTCTGTGACCCATTCTTAGGTTTCTTCAGCTCTTCTCCCTGGTGTCTGTGTGATGTGTGGTTTGATCTCTCAGCTCTCTTTCAACTCCTGTTTCTTCTCTCTGATTCTCCTTCTTTACCCTGATTTTCCATCATTGCTGTTGTGATCTTTTCCTATATGATTTTACTTTCATTAACTCTGCAAAAAACCTTATAAACCAGCCTGTTCCTAGCTTTTGTCACAAATACGTTTAATTAGCAAAGTCAGTTTCAAGTACTGAATTTAATTTGATGCATAGAAAGCCCTATATGAACAAAAAAATGTTCATATGTATGGCAAAATATGAGAGATCATCATGAGAAATCAAAATCCAGTTTTTAATTTGGTGATATTTTATCAATTAGTTGTTTCTGTCGTAAGTAACATTTGCAAAGTCTCTCGATTTGTGAAGAGGACAGTCCATATAGTTAAGAAATTATTGGATTGAAAACTAGGAGGCCTCACTTGTGTTCTTTGCTTGTGTTGAGCCGTGAAAGGTTAGGATTTTAATGACATTATAGCATCTGACTGCACGGAAGGCTTTTTTTATGTCTTTTTTTTTTTTCCTCCTAAAAGTCTTGGTTTTCAGTGAAATTATAAAACCCATTTCTTTAACATCTGCTTCTAACTACCCATTTCTGCATGAGACACAAATAAGTATGTCAGCATTTCAAGTTGCTGTAAAGACAAACCTATTAAAATCTTGGAGATCCTCAGACAGAAATGCTGTAGAGATGCCAGATATTACTACAAAGTATTCAGACAGCAAATGTCATACTCTCCTTAAGAATCAAAGTAATGAAGAAAGGAGATTAAAAATTAGATCTATAAGTCTATTATCAGTTTGGGAGGAAAAAACCAATTTGCAATGACTTTTATGTCAGCTTGATGACATCTTTTTGAAAAGTGTAACATAACAGGCAAGAGCTGTGATGGAATTGTACAGATAAATCGTGGCAGACAGTTCATTTTATTGAGGAATACTTTGGCTATTTTGCTATCTCATACACAACAAAACTGTCGACTTTACGTTCAGTTAAGCTGTAGTTTGTAGAAAATCTCTTAATGTGCTGGTTCTTTTTTCAACTTTCACGTGGATCTGCTGTGCCTTTTGAAAAACAAGGTGTTGCATTTGCAAGACAAGATTTTGAATATAAAATAGACTCTAATGTAAAGAACGCTAGAGAGGTATTTACAAAATAAGATATAAAGTAACTAAAGAGTTGTAGTATTGATTTTTAGATTTGTTTTTTTGAAGCAGATGTAGAACATAAAAGCAAGTATAAATTTGCAAGGTCCATAGCTAGACTTTCTGGAAAAGAATCAAGGGCGAGTGGTAACATATTGCAAACAAATTATATATAATGGTTTTAACTGATATTTTAAAATAAAGAGCATATGAGTGCTTACTGAGAAATGAACACTGGAAAATTCCTCTGTTTGTGAGTGGTGTTTTTTTTTTTTAAGTAAAAACAAAAAAGTGAACCCTAACACTGCTGTAAAGTCACAGGAAGGATATTGATTTCTCTAAAAATATCTGAAGTTCTTTGAACTGTGTATACATATACATTAACCTTTTAAAAAACAAAATAAAATGAAAAAAAAAAAAAGTAGTACAAGCAAGCCCTAATGGTTTGTGATTCATACGCTGGTGCACCAGTGTACTGAGTGTGTTTGCCCTTGGAAGGTAAAATATGAACATTATGAAGCAAAATCAGTAAGATCTTCAAATAAACTATGTGTGTCATGATGTTTGTCTTCTATAATATAGGGTTTTTTTCTTCTCTGAACATAAGTCAAAATTAACAGTAGTGTTGTCTAAATTTTGATTTCCACATTGCACTTAAAATACTCAGTCATTTACACTTTGTTTATTCTATGGTTTTTAAATTTGATACTGTAAAAGGAAAAAGCCTATAATGATTTTTTTTTAATTTAACTAATAAATTTTGTTTGCCGACACAGATTAAATAGTTCTAAATGAAAATGTAAATAATTCTACCATTAGATAAATTTTTCAAGAGACTTCAGTGTAGTATGTAGGTGTTGGAGGACAAATGTAGGGGAGATGTTTGTACTACCCATGTAGAAATATGAAGAACTAACTCTGTCAGCATAAGCCTTGTATGTACATAGGAGCTGTTGTGCTATTAAATTCACCCTCTCTGTTCTAGTGTTACAGTCAAACTCTTTATGTATCCTGAGAGTTTACTTTTCTTTTATCATTGCTGTGCTTTGAGCAGATGGTTTTTATTGAACTATTTATTGACACTTAGGGTTTTTTTCCTTCCCTGAGTGGTGAGTGCATTTTATATCCATCAATGCATAGGAGTAATCCAAATTATTACTTGCAATATGAATTTCATCACTATAATGTGTCCCAGTCATGCAGCTCCATTAGATATGTGCAGAGTTCCTCATCATCTTCTCGAGTCTTCTGTAACCCAAAGCAATTGTAGAATCTGTTTTTTCCTCCTCCATCACTGTTCGTTCATTTATCACTCGAAGTTTTAATACAGATCAACTACTAAAAATGTTCAGAATGGAAGAGATTTTCAAAGGCATTCAGCTCTGCTCTTAATTCGGTGGAAGCAAATTCAGCTTAACAGGGAGGCTCCTCAAATCCCTGTATTTTAGCACTTCACCTCCGAACCCCTTGCTTAGTTTGCACAAAGTTTCAGATTCTCCCAAACTCTTTGAGAAGCAGCTGATTTAGTAACCTAAGGTGTCAGGTTGAGTTAGACTTGTGATGAAGGATTTAATTTTGTCCCTGGTTGCCAATATTCAGGGCCTTTCATATGGCTCATGAGGTGTCTGTTGGAAAAAGCCCCCTCTCCTACACTCCTGGAAGCCTAAGAAATTAGGGAAGTACAAAAAAAAAAAAAAAAACATTAAATCTCCTAACTGCACAACTTTATGCACTTGAAGATGTGTTAACACAGAACTTGCAGCTTTGTGCATGTTCAGCCTTTCCAAACCTGGAGTCCTTGTAGCAACTCTGCAATGATCTAGAAAGTTGAGAAGTTGTCTGTTTCAGTTATGCTAAAATGGTTGTGCTGTGGCTGGAAACTACCTGGAGTTATCATAGCTTTGTGTTTTTACAGCTGTATTTGCCCAACTGTCCTAGATCTGACTTTTTTTTGTAACCAGAGTGTTTTTAGTGGCTTTGCTGTTGCTGTTCCACAGTGCTTGGCTGGGCAGATCAGGTTTTTTGTCTGCTGTGGGACATTCAGTGACCCTGAAAGCTATTTGTGGCATAAAGAAGCCAGGACAGAAGATGAGTCTTGCTCTCACGCTTGACAAAAATTGGCCTTTTAAAGCAAGGTGGTTTTGTATTTGTCTCCGTCAGCAGGTTAATTCAGTGTAAATATAGTGTGCAAGAGCTTCCTTTATTTAGCAGGGAGGGCTGTATGAACTGCAGTGCCTATGCAAAGCAGGCATTTTTAACTGTTTAAACAAATCAGTGATATTTAAAGTATTTGCAGAGAGTATGGTTTACTGCCCCCCAAAATACAGCTTCTGTACTCTCTGATGTTTAATCCTTAGGGCTGTTTGAAAGAGAGATGGCTGATATTTTCCTAGTGAGGGAAGTGTGTTACCCGCTCTCCCTACCTCAGCCTTTGAGAAGAAAGGCTGGCTTTTGGAGAGCAGTGAAGATTTGAAATATTATTCTGAAGGTGACAGCTTCAAAAAGTTACAAGTGACTTGTTTGCAGTGCAAACAGTGCAAAACTTTATGCGGTCTTGATTCCACTGAATGCCTGGAAGGTGCCAGGGTTCACTGTGTAGGGGTTGTTTTCTGATGGCTTTCTTTGGGCAGAGCACTGGCACTGAAACCCAGCAACATGTGGGTGCTGCTGCTGCTGTCCCTTACCTGTTGGCCGACAAAGCGAACGCTAATTTAATACTGATGGCAATAGTAAGTGATGTGTTTAATCAGGCATTTGTTAGGATTGGTGCTAGATCACTGATACAGCACAACAGAAATGATTCAGTTTTGTCTTTTGCATGTAGGTGTTTTATTTTCTACCATGAACAGTAAAGATGGTTCCTTTTACGTCTGTTCATGGGTTCAACTGTCTTTATGGACCTGGACCCTCTTGCACAAAGGGATACTACTACAAATGGTTTAGCACAGCTGTTGGTGGTTCCAGTGTTGTGACTGGGGATGAAAATGTGTATTTATAAAACTAGCAAAAGCTAAATGCAATGGTATTGATTGTCCTAAATGGATTTAATTCAGTATTTCTTTCTAAAAAGAACATTTGGAATGATAATGTGTATAGCATTTCTAATATTCTAAAATCTAAAAAATGCCTTTTATGTATGATGTAGCTTGTATTTTTCTGTTAAACTGACTTTTTGTTCATTTGTTAACTCATTTGGCAAAAAGATGCGGAGAGCAGTAGCACAGCAAATTTTCTCTCATTTCAAAGCATTATTTAGGCTCCAGTTTCTGGAAAATATTTGCCCTATTATGAGGTCTGAAAATAGCAAGCTGCTGGTAAACTGTTTCTGGACATGTTGAAGAAAAGCCACATGTCTCCTGGGAGCCCCTTTTCAGACATGCAGTCCCCATAGCCGGGTGCTTTCCTGCTCAGCTAGGATTTTTGCAGGTGTTCCCTTGTGCATGTGGCCTTTTCTGTCTAAAATCCACAACTGCCACTGCTGCTGCTTTTGAATTAACAAAGGTGGAGGGGAAACAACACCCCTCAGAGTAGCTATAGCAGGGGTTTATCGTCTTGTACTCCTGCGGGAAGCCCCTATGAGAAGATGCTAGCATATAGGAAATTTTGAGGGGTGGGAGACTGGCAAAGGAGCGTTAGTGCATTCACTGTACTCTAGGTGCCCTGAAAGCACAACAGCCCCTGATTATTCATCTCTGTGATGGTGGGGGAGAAGTTTTACCATTAAATATAATCTTTGCCAACCTATTGAGTACCTCATCATATACATCCCCACCACAAGCTGCATTTCCAGAGTGTTTGGTTCTCTGGTATTTCGGGTCCTCTCAACACACTCAGCCAGAGCTCTCCAGGTCTGCGCTGTCTGCCTCGGAATCCTGCCCTGCCCCAGGCCCTCGGACACAACCCCAGGGTGTTAGCTCCAACCCGAGACAGCAAGCAAAGCAGGAACTGGTAGGAGGCATTGTGGTTGCGCTCCACAGTATGTTGTCATTCACTGATGTGAACTTAACATTGTGAGGCAGAAGATAGGTACTTTTTGGCAAGGCCTGCAAGCCAGTGCTTGAATTGAAGGTAAATAATGTGTCTAAAGGAATTTTGCCCAAGATTCAAGGGAACAAAAATCTTGCCTTACATTGAGGTGGATGTTCTGGCTTCATCTATTTTTAATAATAAAGTTATGTTTAATAAGAAATACATGAGCAAACAAAGCTTGCGTGCTGCTTATTAACAAAGAATTCAGCAGCCATAGACTAACTAGGTAGTCTAATGCAGCAGTTCGGGTAATTATGTGGCCCATAAACTAAAGAGAATATTACTGTGCTTGGACTGAATTGTATTTAAGCTGTAAGTCCAGGGCAACAGTATATTTTCTGAATTGGTTTTCCAATTTACGCTGATTACTTCTTCCCTGAAATTTTGAAACATCCTGTTCTAGCAGGTAGCGTGGATTATTGCAGCAAGATTCCCCAAATGTTGAATTTCTAATGTGTGAATGACTTTGCTTAGCTAGACTTTTTTTGTTATTATATCTTGTAATGATCTAAATTCCCTTTGTTTGTTGATATTGTTGCAAAACAACTGTAATGTATATGGGGATGTATACTTTGATACATACTCTGTGAGTATTTCAGCTCCGGCTGCATATCCAAAAACCTTTTAAAAGGAAATCTCAATGAGCCCCGTGGGGCGAAGTAAATTATTACATGTGGTGAACTCTTAAGTCATAGACCAAGGTCATGGCAGTGAGAGTGTATTTCAAAAAGGTTTTATCTGTGCTTGGAAAGCAAATGAAATCTCTCATCATTAACTTTAGAATTATAGTTATAAGAGGATTTTCACTAGAGGTGAAAGATCAAGTTCATGGCGGACATAATGGAGTCTGTAAAGTTATTTCTCAGACATAATACTAGGACATGAAACATTCACTGAGGTTTTCACATTATCAGTGGGGAGTTTACAGCCTTTAATCCAGATACTGAAGATCAGGATCATTGTAATTATTGCTGTCTATTGTGGCTTTATTTCAACCTCTTTAGATGAAAAAAAAAAAACAAACCCAAACCCTCTTTTTTTTGGTAATATTGTAAAGACTTCTGGAAAAAATTCCTACCTTTTCACCTGTGTCAGTCTGACATACGTAGCACATGGACCACACCTTGCTTGGTTAATAACAGTAATCCTTCTGTGGAAGTATAATTTAGTAAACCTGAATAATCTTCAGTCCCTAATGAATTAATCAAAGCACATGTCCATGCAGTGTTACGGTGTCTCTGTCCTTATTCATCGATAGTTCACGTAAACCAGAAAGAATAAATATTGAAGATAAGCAGAGCAGAAAAGCATAAATAGAACAAGTTTTTTTTTAGTGACCTGGACTACTATCCTGTCATTGGAAATGAATATTAATTTATCTGTTTATTCAACAGACTTTTACATGTTGCTGAACTTTGCATGCATGCATTTCAGTGGTACCAATGAGCAGCAGGAATCTGCTCAATAGTAGAGAGTCTCAACTCTGTGCCTGCGCTTTGGGAACAGCTTTGCAAATCTCCCTGCCAATAACAGCACTCATTTGTTCACAGTTTATAGTGCTCGATCTGTTTGCTTCTACAAGTGTTGAAATTTGCCAGTGATGGTGCCGCGTTTAAAAGTAGAATATTAAACAACGATTGGCAAAAATGAGTCCTTCATAGTTGTACTTTCACTGTCAAGAAGGTCGTTAAACTTCCAAGAAAGTTTTGGCTGTTGCAATTTTATTGGAAGGAGTCTGTTTAGTCCTGGTTTTGTGCTGTTTCAATTCTAAGTAAAATCTAAGGTTTTGGTGGTTTTTGTTCTTAAATCCTTCCATCTACTTTAAGAAGAGACATTTGTTAAAAGGTGCATTTGTTCCCTGAGTTATAACTACAAATAGCAAGTATATATATATTTTTGGCAAGTGATATTTTAATTTCTTCGAAAATATAAAAAATACAAACTAATTTTACAGTAAGAAGATTTTTATAATAGGAACTGGAGGAAGTCAGCTTTAAGAGTGGTTATCAGGTATTATTCTACTTAAGTGAAGTACTTTGTTTCAAAATGAATGTGTTTTTAGAGAAACTTTACATATGTTCAATATATGTGATTTCTTAAAAGTCCTATGAGAAGAGGAAGCATAATTCAAGAAATGATAACATTAAAGTTGGATATAAAAATCTCAGTTTGATCTGCAGATGTATTTATGCTTCTGTTTTAAAGTGACACACAATCACACAATTTAGAAGATATATCCCATAACATTTTTTTTGTATATAATATTAGTCATATGTATTAACTCAAAAATACTTTCTGTACTTTCCTTATCCAAGTGGTCCAGAGTATCTGTATTGAGTGAGACTTCCTATATGGGTTATGTTCTCTAAGGTATGTACTTTAATAATTCAGTCAGTGGCCTCTCTTACACATTTTCTCTTCAACCAGCAATGCAACCTCTTTTGTGCAGTTGTGAGGTGTTTCTATTTCTAAGCACAGTCACAACTGGCTGTGAATTATTATTAGACATTTTTTGACATTTGTACCACCCATGTTGATGACTTCTGCAGGGCTTGATGCTCTGCAATTTATGATCTGAGAAACTCAGAACAATAGATGTTATTTGTAAGTATGGAATACCCGGAAAAATAGTCAGTATTGTAAAGTGCTGTCCTTAGATGTTGTCTGAATAGGAGTCACTCTGAGGCATCTCTGTTTCTTAAGGGGTCTGCTCTCATGACCCCTTGAGTTAAAAATGCCTGTGCTGCTATATTTGTTTTTCAAACATTCCTGATAGTCCCAGCAGATAAAACTCAAGAGTAGTCATCTTCTGCAAATAGCAACATGTCCACTTTGTAAACTTGTTTTCTTTTAGTTGATTCCTTAGCCTTTTATTTTTCATCTCTCTTTAGAATATTACATTGAAATTAGTTCACTTTTATAGGTAACAATTTTACCTCTTTTTAGATGTATATAAATTTAAAACAGTAACCTCTTCACTTGTTCTGATTAACTTTGTTTCATGAAAACATTAAATCCTAGAATGTAATGACCCTTTATAACCCAAGTACTTTGTGAGTCTGACAGCTGAGCTCGCTCTCAGTTGTGAACCGGATTGAGATCTGCAATTTTGTCTTTAGAATGAATAAAATTTCTTTCTTGTTGTCTTAACAGTATAGTTATGCTTACCAACCTCCAAATTCCACCCCCCTGGAGTTTTTGCATGATATAAGTCACTGTGTCCATTGTGTAAGTGCCCTGTCATGTCTCGAAGTGATCAGACTGATTTCAATTTCCCTCCTCTTTCAAATCACCACCCAGTTCCAGTATGATGTTCATCATCTTCCTTAACCATACTGAAATCTGCAGTAGTGTTCTCCTTCCCAGTCTGCCGCATTTTAGCAGCAGTCAGTGCTTCTAACTTTCAGGAGGTTATTTTACTCAGGCTAAATCAATTGTGATGCTAACTTAACCTACAGTATCCTGTGAGATAGATGGCTCATTTAAGCACCACTTCCAGCAGGCTATGTTCATGGGTTTTTTGAGGGTTTGGTTTTTTTTGGTGAGTGGTGGGAGGCAAGAGTGTCTTTTCATATTCTATAATTATTTTTTAGTATCTTAATGCAGATCTGCCATACAACAGGTTTTAAGGAGATTTCCTGTCTTTCAGGCTTCAAGTTTCCTCTAAATTGTGTGATGCAAGGCAATGGAAAATTTAATTTTGTCAGGTTATTTCCTCCTGTAGAGCATATTGTAATATGCTGAAACTTTATTCCAAGCCACCTCTCTTCTTAGATATTTTTACAAAATTAGAAATAGTTGAATTTTGTTTTCCTGCTAATTAGCACATGCCAGCTGCTACCAGCAAAAGGACACCTGTGCTGCTAGTGAGGGTACCTGGAAACCTGGCCATTATTCCCTTCCTTTATTCTAAGGTAAATCAAATAGTCTTCTGCTGAAATCAGAGCAGTGGGCTGGGTAAATGTAGGTAAGAGTCACAAATGGAAATTGGATCTATAAGATTTGTAGTAGGTGGATTCCAAAAGCAGTAGTTGGTCTTAGATGGTGGTCTGATGCCAAAGTGTGCAATTGACATAAAACGCGAAGTAGATACATGAATAAGTACAGTACTGCATTTGTTTCCAGCATGTATGTATACATTCATTAGTGTCTTTTTGAAAATATGGTCTTAGTTGAAACTTCATATGAAACTGTGCCTCTAAATTTAAAACAGAAAAGTGAGGACAAGGACCAGTATAGTTCATGCTGTGAACACTTCTGAAGGTGGAGCTTTATTTGTAGGTAAAGTGTATGTTGTTATCTTAAGTGTAATTATACTTACCTTTCTTTAGGAAGTGTGTTCATCAGGAAACATCACTAAGCTGTCCCTCTATCTCCTTATGTAGGAGTATAAAGGTATTAGCTGACAAGCTGTTTAAATGCAAGATAAGAAACAGAGCTTTGCTCAATGAAGGAAGTGGGGAGATCTTCCATCTGCATTCTCAAGCCGATTTCCTCCAGCCTTCTCTGGAGGTAAATGCAGCATCTGAAACCTGGGAGAATTTAATCATAGTAGTTTGTGGAGGTTTTCTGCTAGGTTTGTTCATGTGTACAGAAATAAAATACCTAAATCATGAAGAACTGCGTATTACACATACAGTCAGCAGTGGATTATAGAGCTATACTATTACATGTCCTAGATTAGGAAAGAAGAAAGAAGATACAATAGATATGTATATACAGCTCTTCAGATACATGTTAAAATCAGGAGTCCCAAGTTAGAATTCAGTATTTGAGCAGGATTAACAGTTCTGTAGTGAAATCAATGCTTGAACTATATGTTATTTAAAATACCATTCACTAAATCTTTTTGATGGAGACTAACTAGGTAATTGGAGGAATTCCAGATGTTGTTCAAGGTGTTGTTACTAATGTCCAAAATGGCTTTTCCTCTCTCTTTTCCACTGTAATGACAGATAAATGGGAGCTACTCTGTTACCTTTCCAAATTAGAAGTGTTAATATGGATTTTCTTTGAAAACCTTTTTTCTCTGGAGTTTGTTTTCATGTTTGATTTGCTTCTGTATGGGTATGTTGGCATTCCTGTCATGCTACAGCGCTCACTTCTTCCAGATGTTGAGTTTTTTGAGAGGCTGTGGGGAGTTCCATTTACTGCTTGAAAACCTCACTGAATAGCTGTAGTTCTGTAATAGCAGCATTAACTACCAGTGTTTGGATTCCTGTAGAACATAAATCAATATTTAGAGTAAACAGGAATATTTATGTTCTGAAGCATTTGCTTATTTGCTGTTGGAGTCCTGGTGATGGCATAGGGCTTTGAAAATAAGTCTGTAAGATGTTTGTCCAAGCTGTAGTATTTAAGACAATCCTATAAAAAATGTGCTTTTAGACATTGTGAAAAATGTTTGTTAGAACCTATGTCTATATCCTCCATATTTTTCTACCTTTAGTATATACAATTTGTGTGGGGTTTGTTTGTTTCATTGACTGTTTATTTCCTGTGTGTTTTGTGGAGTAGATCTTGCGTGCTCATATGTGGAGTATTGTTTGGTTTTGATATAAAAGGAGTAGGGGGAAGGGTATGTGGGATGCACCATTCAAATTCCATGGCAAGTGAAGACAGAGGATATATAATTAAGCATCTACAGTTGCATAAAATACCAACATTAAAATTCTGCCTAGTTTTTACTTCATTTTTTTGGCGTTACCTGTATTAATGCCGTCTCCTATTTTTTTAAAACACATTAGTTTGACCTTTCTACCTTACAATGCTTTTCTTATTAAACTGCAGTCTCGATTATTCTGCAGCAGGTGATGTATTAATAAATACAGTGTAAGTTTTTAGTGTGGTGATACAGAATACTTCTTACTCATTTCTGTTGTGTAAAGCTGTATAGCTAGTTGCAAGCTGCAGTGGTTACAGAACTCATCAACTAAACTAAGAGGCTGGTATCATAGGAAAGCTTTGAAGAGAAGCATTTGTGAGCACTTACTGTATTGTATATTGAATGTACAAAACAGTTTGTGTCGTCCTGGTGCTGCTCATGCTTTAAAATTTAATTATTTGGAGTAATCCCATTTGGTCTAACAACATACCTGCTTGGGGAGAAAGCAAAGGAGAGCTTGCTTGGTTCATATAGGCGGGGAAAAAAAGGCATATTATCTTTCTGAATATGTCAGAGGTATGCTGAATTGTTGAGTGTATTTTACTGTTGATATGATGTAATTAAAGCTAGTGAAGCACAGGTTATTTTCTTTTTGATCCATCCCGATGCATTAGGAAACTCCTAAAATACATTGGGGTAACTTTTTAGTATTATTTCTCCCACTGAGGGGAACATTGTGGCTGGAAGAAAGCAGGAGAGCTGTCGCGTGAGAAATGCGAAGCAAAAGAAAGTAGGATGCTCTGTAACAGCGTGATCCCTAGTAAAGTTTAGCACACAATTTTCAAACTGCTTCTGTCTGTAGCAGTTTTTAAAGGTTTTCTTCAGAAGTGGGTGTGATGCAACAGATTATTCAGAGGTTTCTCCAAAGCTCTTTTCTGAACACTTTGGTAATATCCTGAAATGAGGCAAAATTAAATAATATGGGCCCGTCCTTAGAAAAGGATTAAAACCTGAATGTATTTAGTGTCCATACTTTTTAACTTGCCCTTGCCAGTTAAAGGGAAGAAAAGGAGTGGTGGTTGATTTGAAACAAAAAAGACACTCCCACAGAAGGGATCTCTTCCTTACTGCTATTTTATTGTGCTATGCCTGGGTTTTAAAAATGCTGCTGCTACGTGGCTGGGATAGTGTTTGTAGTATGGGCGTGCTTACTGCTCTCAGAGAAGCACACGTGAGATTTGTACTTCTTCCGAAGTGCCCTGGTGCTTTCTGTTGCTGAGTGCAGGCAGCAGGTGTGGACTTGGAGCACCTGGGGTGTAGGAGCATCCGTGTAAGGAAAGGGTCTTCTGCAGGCCTGCCTGCAACTGGTCTTGTCCAGCTGCTGACCTATAGCAGTTTGGGGAGGATGGGAATCTGGCGGACCAGAATTTGTGGCAAAACCCATGTAGCCCGTGGTGATAGGAGAGCCTGGCCTTTGAGTTAAACCTTCTTTTCCCTGTATTTGCAGCCCATTCTACCCCTGTGGGCTCAGTGCATTGTGAACTGCCCTGGTCCTAAGCCCAGAGCAGCCAGTCGGGCGCTCAGCTGAGTCTGTTGCAGTTGTCAGGGGGTTTGCACTTAAGGGATAACACTGCTGGCAGCTAAAACCTATCAATTAGTCAAAACCAGAGTGCTTGGATGTTGGGAGTCAGTTTTTGTAGGCTTTTAAAACCATTGTTTGATCATGCAATCTGTTGACCTTCCAATAAATCTTCATTAAAACTACCCATTCCTTGCAGGTGTTGTGTTTTGTTTTGGTTTTAAATTTCTGTTTGCCTTTGTCACGTGTTCTTTCCTGGATTATCATTCATTAGATCAAATTAGATTAAATCAAAGAGATGTAACAGTTCCTTAAAACAGAATCATGTACATTCTGGTGTTCAGCAGAGCTGGAGAGCAGAGAAGCCACAGGATCACTATAGAAATTTGAAGACAATTTTGATACCCTAGTCCACTCAAAAATCTGCTGATACTGTAATGTTTTTTCCCTTGCCAGGACCCTCCTTGCCTGGTGTCATTTCTTGAGCTCTCCTGGGATGAGATTAGTCTATAACAACAAAGTAGCCAGATGTCTGGTTCTGAGAGAGTCCCAGAGGCCAGGGTATGGTAGGCAACAGTAATCACTTGGGGCTGAAGATCAAAGATACCTGAGAATTACTTATGGGCACATACTATGTGTACTTCCCATTATTAACAGTCTGAGAAAATTTGTATCCCTAATTAACCCTTTTGTTGGTTAAATTTTCTTGCTAGTTCACTCCTGTCTGTAGTAACTATTTGTTGGTTTTGGTGCTGTTACATAAGTAAATGTTTTTAAAAAATATATTAAAATTAAAATGCAATACTCTCATAGCAGCAATGTATGTAACCCATCCAGATCCTTTTTATCATCATCATCTGTAAATGGCAGAAGTTAGCAGAATTTCTTTTCATTTACTGCACCATCCTTAGGGCTGGTGTACCTCCTATCCAGAACTGTGTCAATAATAATAGTTAACTTGTCAGGGTGGTGGATTTAGTTCATTGCTTCCTAATCTAAAATGAATTAGAATCTAATCCCAGAGGCAGGATGTCTGCACATCACTGCTTCTTCCCATATTGATGTTTCTAATGAAATGCTAATTAATATTTTTAGTGATCAACACTTGCTGCTTGTATTATATACTCTGAAATAACAAACGTTAATTGCTGTCTCTGAATTCTTCTAGTGCTTTTAGACTAAGCAGCTCTTGGAGAGAGACAAAAACCTGATTGCAAACTTCTATGCTGTTTTGGGCTTTGTGTGTGTTGGTTTTTGTTTGTTTGTTTTGGTGTTTTGTTTGTTTGTTTAATCCTCCAGGTGAAAATATCAAGGTTGTGAGTGGAAAGTCCCAGAATAATTTTTCCTAGCTTTTGAATAATAAACTCTAGTTATCATAGATACATGTTGTTTGTTATGACTGCTACAATTTCACTTTCTTTATCTTGATGTAACATTAATGTGTAGTAAATACTGCTAGTGTATGTTTGAGTGGGAGGCGCTGAGTTTCTTGTTACTGAAACACTGGATGTGTTTGTAGTTTATTTCCCTGTGTAATTTATTACCTGTGTAATTCTACACGTACAATTCTAAGAGACATTTTTGAGTGAGTAGTGAGTGAGGAAAAGATCCCTGTAGTGATAGAAAGGACTCAATTGATCTAACTCTTCAAAATATGTTATTTGAGCAAGAAACCCCAAAAGCTGACCTGCCTGAACGTGTGTTGTGTTCTTACTTGTTCTTACCTGAAGAAGTGTTGTGTCACTCTTGACACTGGTATGCCTGCTGTCTGCATCTTCTGACACGGCCACGACTGATGCTCAGTTGTCCCCACTCCCATTCTGTTGCCAACCCCATCATTCTTGCTCTACACCCAAAGTGATGTTAAAAAAAAAAAAAAAATAGCAGGATGTAAAGAAAGGTGAGGGCAAAGCTTTCTGGTGATGCAGGGTTATTTAACCTTTCAGGCCCTGTAGCTGTCAGGGGGTATAGAGATCATTGTATTAATATTATGAACCTCATTTTCATAGGCTAGAGGCAGGTGCTGTGCTCAGAGATACAAGGGAAGGGGGAGCTGTGTAGGAGTGGTTCACAAGCAGGACATAGCTGTCTCGATATGGGTGTTGGCACTGTGGAGTTTGGATTGTTTGTTGCCATTCATGTGCCATAATCCAGGTGCAGAGGCCTCACTATGATTGCTTTGGAAGCCACAAGCTGCTCACAAGATATCTGTCTGGCTATCCTAACATAAAGAAATCAGCTTTTCATAACATTTGGATTCTGTTTTATACAACCCTCGTGTGTTTTGTGTGTGTTTGTTTGGTTTTTTGTTGTTGTTGTTGGTTGTTTGCTTTTTGTTTTGTTTGTGTTTTTTCTTCCTTTTGCTTCTCATTTGTTCCTTTGAGAGGTGTTGAAGCAGTTTTCCTTGTCTGCACTGCTCTGGTGAAGGTCGCAGTTAGAACTGGAATAGGTAAAATCCACGTCTCTGTGAAGCCCTGTCTGCAGAGGCCAGTATGACCTTCTTTCGAGCTACCTCACGCAGGCAGCATGGGGCTTCCCATCAAGGTATTGAATCTGTAGCTGAGGTTTTGAGAGCACTACTAGGTGGATTTGCAACGTACCTGAGAGAGAAATGCCTTCCACTTCATTCTCCTTTGTTATCTGCCTAGAGCTCTTGGAAACAGTGCCACAACTACTGCCAACATGCGAGGATGTGACACAGTCAGCAAATACTAGATTGGTGTGTAGAAGCACTACTCTCTCCCTCTTTGTTTTCAGGCTGGCAAAACTCATATACATTTTGATCACTAGTATTTTCTCTCCAGTTCAAGTAAAAAAGTGACTGGATCTGAGGTGATGTGGGAGATTCAAATGCAGTGTAGGAGCAGAGGAAAGAACTGCCGAACTACTTCTCCCTGGCAGATGCCAGCTACTTTTTATGTTGAGGGATGAATTTATGAGACACTGGTGGTTATTAAACCAATAATTGGAGTTTGGAATTGGTGAAATCATTGATGTCCTCTGCAATTAGATTTTCCCCCAATTTCTTGTTAATGTAGCATGTTTCTTTTCTGTACCACAAAATGTCTTTGGGACCTGTAAAACAATTCTTTATTTAGACTTGGGGAAAAACAGGCTTTAGAGCAATTTAGGTGCCTGAGTAGACTCAGAAATAGGTGTAAATATGTTATACAAGTTACTGGGTTTGTGTGGCAAGATTTTGGTAGTAGGACGGCTACAGGGGTGGCTTCTGGGAGAAGCTGCTAGAAAGCCACAGTGAGGCAGGCTGTCCCCCTGCACCCATGAAGGTTACTGGTGGAGCAGATCCACCTGCAATCCATGGAGGACCCCACATAAGGGCAGGTGGATGTGTCCAAAGGAGGCTGTGATCCTGTGGGAAGCTCTTGCTGGAGCAGGGTCCTTGCAGGACCTCTGAGCCCTTGGACGATCTGCCTCACTGCAGCAGGTTTGCTGTTAGGACTTGTGACTCCATGGGTGACCACGCTGGAGCAGTCTGTTCCTGAAGGGCTACGTACACCCTGGGGAAAGGACCTGTGCTGCAGCTGTTAGTGAAGAATGGCAGCCTGTGGGATAGACTCATATTGGAGAAGTTCACAGAGGACACTCTGCCATGGGAGACACCCCATGCCGGAGCAGGGGAAGAGTGTGGGGAGCCCTTCCTCTGAGGAGGAAGGAGTGGCAGAAACAACATGTGATGAGCTGACTGCAAGTCCCATTCTCCGTCCTCTTGGCTGCTTGGGGTGAGTAGGTAGAGAAATAATAGGTAGTAAAGTTGAGTCTGAGAAGAATAGAGGGGTAGGGGGAAGATGTTTTTAAGATTTGGGTTTATTTCTCATTATCCTAATTATAATTATCACTGATTTGATTGTTGATAAATTAATTTTTTTCACCAAGTTAAGTCTGTTTTGCCTGTGATGGTAACTGGTGAGTCACCTTCTTCTGCTTACCTCAACCCATGAGCCTTTCATTATATTTTCTTTTCCCTGTCCAGCTGAGGAAGGGGAGTGATACAAGTGGCTGCAGTGGGACCCTGGTATCCAGCCAAGGTCAACCCACCACAGTGAGCTGAATACATTTGAGTACATTAAGGTGTTATATTGCATATTAACATATACTACTTCATTCTGGGTACACCCATTACAAGAGAGTCTTTATGAACTTGAAATAACTTCTGTAAAGGAAAATATCGAAGAGACTGTCCCCTCCCAGTCTGTGGTAGCAGTGTTCTCTAGTTAGGGCTGATCGACATCTAGGGGTTACAGTCACCTATTTGTTCTGCTGGCACAGCCACATATGGAGGAAACCAGTTGTTTCTTGCACTTATGTACTCCTTTCTGCTATTTAAGAATAAAACTATAGGAACGGTACTATCGAAGAATAAGGTCTGTACAAGAGGAAGAATGAGTCTTGCAAAAGACAATAAAATTGTCGTTGAATTGAAGGATAAATTGTGAAGGAAATTAAAATAGATCGTCAGCATGAACCTAATAGTTTGTTACTTCAAGTAAATATGTTGGGTTTTTTTTTATAGCGATGTTGTCATATGATACATATTTTAAACATGTCTATATTTTCCTTCACAATGGAACCTTTATATTTAGTCATGTCAGGAGTGTTTACTGTTTTAAACAGCCCATCGCAACCTGATCACATCCTGTATCAGAAGCTTAAGCCACAGCCTTCTTTTTGCTTAGCTGAGCCATTACAATGCTCTGACCTTGGGCTGTGTAAAATCAAATTAAAAAATCTCCTATTGACTTGAGACATCGATCTGATCTAAAGATCATGCTGTGAAATAAATCGGAAAAAAAAAAATCTGTATTTCCATTCACAAGTTTGTTTCTGATAACACGTTCCATTCACAACGTTTGAATTCCTAAGAAAAATGATGAGCGTAACTTAACATTGCAGTTTTCTGATGTAATCCACTAGCAACACGTCTAAGCACAAAGCATTCACCACTGATGGAAAAAGCTGCTTGATTATACTCAAATTCTTGGTAGAGAATTCTTCCTGTTGAATTTTTTGTTTATCTGGTACAACTTCCTGTGACTTCAGACCTACAAGTTGGAGAAGGAAGGGAATTCATTAGAACAAACCTCTAGGAAACTACAAGTGTTCAAGGGATTTTTCTTCTTTTCTCTTGTAGAAATGTCAGCTCCTTTTCTTGGTTTATGGATAATCAAAGTGATTTCTATAGGTATAAATGGGTTTGAGGCGTTGAAGGAGAAATCTGTGGTTGATGTTCCATGTTCAATTTTATGTCACCGATGTGATGGTAATCGGTTTGTGAGGCAAAGGAGATGGTTGGAAGGATCAAGGTGGCAAAGCTCTTCCTCTCTAAAATAGCTAATTCTAGAAGTCTAAATCAAGTCATAGTAGTTACATGAGCTTGTGGCTGTGTAAGAAGACTCTTGACAATATAAAATATTTTGCAAACTGCTATGTTATCCCAGTGTTTTATTGGTGAGCAGACATAAAAACAATGCAAAGGGCTATTTTAGCTGTGTCCCCTGCCCAGCTTGGGGAGGCCATGCTGTTAACAAGTTATGGTGACTGTGGTGGCAGAAGACAGTGTCTCTGTTGTGAAAATTAATTGTTTGTAAGCAGATTATTTTAAATATGTCACAATTTTCATAATGTGTATTTTTTGTTACCTTTATGTAATTGAGGAATAGTAATAGGCAGAACTTTTGTAATGATTGCTTTCTAAAATATGTAAATTATATAGTTAGCATTAATTTACACAGTCTTTCTCTGACAGACTATTGTGACATGGATTGCTGTGCATTACACTTCTTTCTACTGCTAATAAAACAACCAAGCGTTTAAAGTAAAATAGGAGATTGCTTCTGAATATTTCTTTCTTTGAGGGAGCCAGATAAATGAAAATTAATGAGGTTAGGGAAATTTTGCTTCACAAATGATCAAGTAAATCTGGCTTTGCACAGTTTGCAAAACATTATTTTAATAAGACTGTGTTACATTTCTGTTGTGTCTTCTATTGTTAAGGGGAATTAGAGGATATGTACTTTTAAATGAAATTAAAAGCTATATTAGAACCAAAGGATTTTTTTTCTAGTAGTTTTATAAGATTTTCTTGCATAATATGAAGAAAATAGTATATTTTACTGACAAGTGTGTTTATCATTCTTCTTTCTTTTTAAGTAGCTGGGCTTGTACTCTGTGAAAACAGCATATATTCTGGAAATAAAGGAGTTTGTAAGATAACTGAATTGAAATACACTGCATAATGTATGTAAATTTTTTTTATTTAAAGGCCTCAGTAGAGGGGACATGCACATTAGTGTTCTGAGTTGTAGTTTGCTACCGAAAGCATTTGAAATGCAGGAATATTTCTTGGATATTAAGAGATATTAGTTGGGAAGAGTAATACAATTATAAGCCTGCCTTAAACCGGATGTTTTGTGGCTCCTGTGTCTAAAATCAGCATTCTATGGCGATCCCTGGAAATCTGTTGTATGTGTCTCTGTACAGCGGAAAGCTTGTCAAGAGCTCTGCCAACTGAGGGGTCGGTAGCTGCGTCCTGCATGGTGGTGAGCCTTGCACCAGGGACTCCAGTAGCTTGCTGCTCAAAATCCTTCAGTTGGGGTTGTAAACCCCAGAAAGAATAAGCCATCCAACCCTGACCTGGTTTCCTTGGATGGCACGGCACAGAAATGAATGCGTCTGCCTTTTTGGTTTTATCCTGCTCTTTCCATCAGGGAGAGATTCCAGAGGATAGCCAGGTAGTTGTGTCTGCAGAGTACTGCTTTGTACTCAAAATTTTGTTTCAAGGTCTGGTTCCCGCTGGCAGCAGCTGTAGGTTCCTGCTAAAAACCCCTCAACTTTCCAAAAGTTAAAAGGCGAGGAGAGCGTCGTCTGGAAAGAGCGCGGCACGTTCACATGGCGAGGAAGGCCGTGCAGCGGGTGCGCTGAGCAGACGCAGGAAAATGGCTGCACGGCCTCGTGTGGGAAGGTAACTGGGCACTGGGGCTTGGCGGGAGCTTGGGCGGTGAGGAGGGGGCAACTGCCACAGGTTGATGGGCAGGTGATCCAGCGGCTTCCACCCGGGCTGCGCAGGAGGCCTGCCTAATATGCTGTCTGCCCTGAGGGCCTGAGGGAGCGCGGTTGGATTATTATGTTAATGCCTGAGCCTGCTGCCCTCTTCCTATCCCAGCTGGGCTCCCCGTTGTTAGGAACTGCTTTGCTCTGGCAGTGGAGTAATATACTCCATGATTGAAAGGGCAAAGGGGCTCGGGAGAAAAAAGAGCAGGCCCGCACAGATATGTAAATGAGGGGGGGAAGGCTGCAGGAGGGTTTGCGCCAAGGTGCGGGTGGAAAGTTTATTAGGAAATGAGTAATATAAATCTGCTAATTGAATTGTTATTTACAGGTCCCATTGCCTGATTTGTTTCTTTGTATGTTACCCCCTCTCGCCCCCTCCAGATGCTAATGTACAGTGAATTTGAAGTGCTTACCAAAGCAGGCACTTAGGTTGATTTATTTTGAACCGAGGTGCTATAATACACTGGTACCAGTGTACAATGCTGACAATGGTGCATTTTTCAGGACTTTGATTACTGTTTCATGCTCTGCTACTATATTGCTACACTGCAGCTTATAGCGATGATGTGATTCTTTTATATATTGTAGGTAAGTATATCACTCTGAATTTTGTTGATACTTCCACAAGAGTAGGAGATAGATACAGTTTACAGACATATATTTGTTATGGTGTTAGAGCAAATTGAACTTTGGTTCAACGAGACGGCGACTGTGTCGTGTTATTTTTCTGAGGTCTTTTCTGCAATAGAATCTACTAAACAGCAGCTTGGCTTTAGAATGGATGCATGTGAGAGGTGAAAATTTGTTCCATAAACAGATTCAGTTATGTTTTTGGTGATGATATATCCTGGTATGGAGAATCTTTCTCTACCTTTTATCAAGCTTCTATCAGTGGCAAAACTTGATTTGAAATACCAGCCAGGCGTGATTTCTGACATTCTTGTTTGTCTGTTTTACCCCCAAAGTGCTGATCACTGACTACTCACTAAATTAAACTTCTTAAAGTGAGAGCTGTTTTTATGAAATGCAGCTAGTGTGTCAGATACCAAGTTGTTTGATAGGTGAGGTGCTTTTCTCCTATATTTAGCTGATACTTGGTGTTTGTGTAAGATGTGATTTCTAATTGCTTCTAGTGTCTAGGGTGACTTTTTCTACTCTTCACACGTTTGCATATCCCAGTTCTGTTCCTTAGTTTTGTGTTCAGATGTCTTGCTACTCCGCATTGCTATTAAGAAGGTGTGTCTGTCTTGGCATCAGGACTTCCTCCTGTGCAGGGAAATTGGCAGCTCTCGCACTTTTGACCTGGTGGTTGTGAATGTACTTCTTATGCAGCCTTGTCCACATAGGTATCATAGGGCATCTTATGTTACTGAAGTACTTTAAGGTGGAAAAGATTGCTTCTGCGAACTAAGTTGTTCTGTCTGTGTAGCTATGGGATGTCCTGTGTTTAAGTGTCATGACAGTACAATTTTGCTTCCATGCCCCTTGCCTCATTGTGTGTCTGCGATAAATAACTGTCACAGAACAGGCAGTAGCAATATCTGTGTTCTGCTGGAACCTTAATACTTAACACAAAATTATTGATTTCTCTATTGAATTCTCTTTGGAGTTCTTTGTGGACAGATCAGGATGCATTGGCCTTGTCTCTACTGTTTATCAGTAAGGTGAGAAGATGTTTTTAACCACAGAAAGCTGGAAAATAGACACATTGTTATAAAATAAGTGTTTTTCTGGTTGACGGAGTTTTTCCCAATAATCTCATTTTTATTTTTCATTCATATAGTATATGCAACTAGTTCTTTACTAACTGCTTCAGGAATATGGAACTTGGGCTACAAACCATACTGAGCTGGGAACTTTTCCATTCTTTTTTTACATCCCTGTGTATGCAATTTAGACTTTGTAGAAATGTTTCCACTTTCTTTCAGGAAAATCAATATGTAAATATTTTGTTTCAGGACAGGTTAACCTGGGTCAGTTTGGCAAACAAATCACCTTGACATTGTCAGCATTTTTCAGTGTAACTTAGTGCTCCGTGCTTTCATTTCTCTTGATAAACTGATCTCCCTGGCTGTATCTTCTCGGTACATAGTAAGAATTTAATAACAGTGCTGCAGTGTGGACCAGTGAAAAGCTTTGGAGACAAACATGGACAGATGCCACCTTCCACTGTGTTTGTGCCACAGAGGTACAAGAGCAATTCAGCTGAAAGCAGCAAAATAACAAAATGAAATGGTTAAAAAAGGATATTTCAATCATTGTATGCGAAGTGGTGATTCTAGAGGTGAGGGGAACTTAAAAGTAAATGTTTAAATACTGCAATATTCCTTACGCTGGATATTCCAGTTTTCAGACAACTGTGGATATAAGTGGAAACTGTAGTGGCTTAGTGAATGCTGCCACAAGGAGCACGTTTAACGCAGATGACAAGTTTGTGACCTTTCATGTTAAAACGAGCTTGTGCGTTTCTTAGGCTTGCACCCAGCACAGCTCTTGGTGACCTGCTCTCCACAGAACATGAGTAGGATTCTGTACATGGACCTTATAGATTTTGATGTTTTCTCTCCACCATTTCTTCAGAGAAGTAGTGGTTATAGAGTATTCTAGCCCACTAGAGAATAAAGTAAATTGCTTCAAGGAAGTAATAAAAATATCTTTAATTTAGCCAAGTCACAATCTGTTTTATATAAATGTTTATGTAATAAATATGTATGAATGAAAATTCCAAAGAACAGTTCCAGTGGTTTTGTAGCTCATGATGTACTCCAACTGCTAGCAGGTAGCTGTGAAATCAAGTCCCTGACCTAGATGTGTTTGGTATTTGAGTATTAATCCTTGCACTTTAATGAAGACTAGCCTCCCTACCCCATCCCCTTTGGTAGGGCAATCTTCTTGGAAAATGGGGACAACTAAATCATTAGAATTTAAAGAAGTTTTGGGCATGCTTCAAAGAAGGGTGGTGGTAAATACCAATTTATAGTTAGTTTTTTTTAAAAAAAAGCTTGGAACTTCAGTTGTTACTGATCCACTAGTGAACTCCTTGGGCAAATTTGGGGGATAGTATATAAACAAGCACATTTATGCATTGTATCACTCTATCTGTGAATTGCTAATTTAGGTGACATCAGTATCTGAGCAGCATTTAAAAGAATGCAGTTACATGTGTCAAGATTGTTCCTTTTTTGCCTTCAGGCAGTGGCTATAGTGCTAGTCTCCTCCTTATGGTATTCTACTTTTTTTTTCTCCCCTTCTTTTTTTTACCTCTGCCACAATATTGCAGTGTGCAGAGCTTTGACTGGGATCATAAAAAGGGAATTTCCAGTACTATACGATACTGGCTTCCAGTGAAGCCTAACCTTTGGGCTATGTTTAACAACAACAAAAAACAAGTAATATCTTTGAGATGTGGACGGACATTTGTTGATGAGATGAAAATCTCTTTATCTTTTAACTGTCACCTGTGACACATTCTGACATGAGCTCCAGAGATTGGGGTTCATGGATCTGTGCAGTGTTCAACTTTTTATTTTACAAAGGTGGTACTTCAGCCAGCCTCCCCATGCTGTGGTCTTCCTTCACTAGTGTTTTATTTCCTGTCTCCTGGTGTTGCACAAGTAATAGTGAAGCTGTTCCCAGTGGTAATAGTGACAAAGACTTGAATAACAGTGCCATTCTGAGCTGGTTTGGATGGCACAGCAGTTTAAATGTCTGATTCTGCTACTAACTGCCCAGAAAGCAATATGACAGTGGGATATTTATAGAAAAATACTGGTACAGGCTCAGCCTCACAGTAAATGCAAAGGGCACCTTTTAAAAAGTGGCCTTGTGCTTTCATTTCACTTCAGCAGGGAAGTAATACTCTTTGGAGTTGTGGGATGCATTGTTTAACTAGACCTCTAATCATGTTATGGATGATGTGTCTCCAGGAGAATCAGGGGACAAGACCTTTAAGTGTTTTTATCACAGCTTAAGATCTCAGAAAATGTGAACTTAAATAAAAGTATGTTTGGGAGGTTGTTATTGCTCTGTATCCTTTTGAGGATACCTTCTACAGCAATTTTTTTTTTTTTTTTTTTTTTTTTTTTTTTTTTTTTGAGGGAAAGTCACTTACAGTTATGAAGTGTTGGACCATAAGAGAGGATCAAGTTAGCAGAGTTACTTGTATACTGTTGTTCAGCTGAGCCTCCTTTATTAAATCATTGTTCAGCTGTCCATGTGTTCTGGTGCGATAGCTGGTATCTTCAGTGCTGAGGTAATAAGCCTTGAGTCGCTATCAAACGCATGATATGTGTAGGGTTGTGGGTGCTTTTCATACCAAAGTGTCAGTGAGTGGTTAGGTTACTTCCTTTTTGCCCTCTAATTGGGTAGTGTGGTCTGTTTTGCAGGTCAAATGTATGGCTGCTAAGGTTTGTAACTTAAAATACATAGGCAAGGGGGAAGTTACGTCTATTTCCCCGTGTCTAGGAAAATGCCCAGTGAGAGAAAAGTGTGTATTGTTATGTGTCTGTCAGCTTTAAATCACTGCTTGCTTGAATGTTTACACTGTCACTGAGCAGTGATCTTAATATCAGCATTTACAATTTTTAAGTACAGGAGAAAAAAAGCAAAACTCCCTCTGTTTATTCATGCTGGTATTGAAACATCCACTGTAGGTGTTCAGGTTACTGCTGCATTGGGGTGTGTGACGTAGGAACCAACACTGGAAGGCACTGTGTCTTATGAATGTGAGTTTGTGTTTGTACTGCAGCTGATGGGAGGACAGGAAGGTTAAGCTACAGCTTCAGGGTACTGCTGGGCTTGGGGTATGGCCAGTCAAGGACCGTCTCGCACAAGAACAAGGTGAGAGTATTGGTGGCTCTCTGCTGACAGCCCTGCTCATTGTTGAAAGGAAATGGACCGTGGCTGTTAGAAGGACGAAATCTCTCTTCACCTTGACATCCTGAAGGGATAGAAGTGAGGTTGCAAAAGGTGCGTGTTGCCTTGTGAGCATCGCACCAGTTTTGTGTGCTACGCAGCCACATAAGCATCTGGTGTGGGTGGATCTGGGGCATTTAGGATAAAGCAAAGAAACTGTGACGAAAGTGGCTGTGTTGTACAGCTGACAGCCTGGGCTAGTCAGGCACTATGCGATATGGCTCATGAAGCATCTCGTCTCTTCTGTACCGGAGCAGGCCAAGTCTTGGTTCTTAAAATGTGGATGGAGATGGACATTCCAGCTCCTGAAAGAAGTTCTTCCCTCCTGGCTTCCTTCATGTGATCTTTCTGATACTGATGGCAAAGGCTTTTGTTTTCCTTCTGCTTGACTAAACAAGAAACCTCATGTAAAATGAACCAGCCATACAGGACAGTGTGGAATTTTACAGACTGACACACTAAGCATTCAGATCTCAGAAACATTTATGTTTGCAATTTGAATTGTTAACAAATGTTTACATCCTGATTTTACTTTCTGGAAAAAACCTTCAGTGTTTATACTTTCCTGGTTTTTAGTCTTCATCTCCTTCATCACTGAATGAGAAATTCCGTGGTGACCTTCTAGAACTCCCTTGAATCATGCCAGTTGCTCACAGTAGAGAGAAGTTACAATTTCTGGCAAAAGGAAAGAAAGCAGAGTAGTTTTCTTTCTCTGTCTCAGTGCTGCTGAAACTATTGGTGAAACAGAGAAATCCTTCAGTGGAGAGCGCCACGTGCACTAAATAAATATGTCTGAGAAGCCTACCTTTTGACATCCTTTTGATGGATGGTTTTCTATTTGTAAATATTATTACCAACAGGCAGTGGTATGCCTGAGGAACTACAAAAATAGGGGAGCGAAAGACTGATTTTCAACAGGAAGAACTTGGCTAGTAAGAGGTAGGAGGCAATAACCTTCTGCTAGCAGAAGCCCACGGTTTGTTTCAGTGTGCTGCTTGTGGCAGGATGCTGAGCCTGGCTGAAGTGGTACAAACTTGTACTCAGGTGCTGGCAACCTCTGCCAGCTCAGAACAAATCTCTGGTATGCACAGCTTCAGATCTGTGGCTCAGCACGGTGTTTCAGAGGACATCATTCTCTGGGTGACGTTCCCCCGCCGAAATGCAAACAAACAGCATATTAGTTATTCTGTTTTCATTTTCTGGTGCCTTTTCAGCATCATTTCCATAAAAGTGATGGTTATTGAACATGGTGGAAATAAAGAAATGTTTTCATACTGTCAGCATAGCTCTGGAGGCAGGTTGGGGTTTAGGTGATACCTTTTTCATAGTCAACAGATTATGTTAGATGACAGGGAACATATCAGTGGATAAAAAAATAATCCCCTCCATATCTTGGTGTGATTTTCTGGGGTTTCATTGGTTGGTGGGTGCAGGACTTTTTGTGTGTGGTGTTGGGTTTTTGGTGAGTTTATTTTTTAAGAGGACATGGGTATGTGTACAAGTTCCATTCCACTAAAAAAACTAGAGTAATTCAGTATTTTCTTTAAGTCTTTTTAAACATCAGTTTACATGTTTATAATATTTCTTTGGACTCAAAATGTAATTGTTTTCAAGGTCCGGTTCTGTGTTGATTTTTTTTTGTGTGTTGGTATTTTTGTTTTGTGTTGTTTGGGGGATTTGTGTTTTGGGAATTTGTGTTTGTGGTGGTTTTTTTTGTTGTTGTTTGTTTGGTTTGTGTGTGTGGTTTGGGGGTTTTGTTTGTTTTAATGAAATACCTCTGAGGTGCCTTGTCACATGTACAACATATGGGGCCAAATTCATGATATAACATAGTACAGCTTCTGCTGAATTCAGTTTGTAATACACCTCCAAGGGTCAAATCTAGGCCCTATTTGTTTCTCAAAGATGATGCTGGAGTGTTAAAGTCACGTGCTTTGCCTTTGAGGGGGCAACTGTGCAGCTAGAGATTTTGTTGAGCAGTTAACGCTACCTCTTTTATTTTTGCCATACTGTAGTAGGATTTTTATATGCATTTTAACAGTTATTTAAGAGTCCCCATATGCTTAGAAAAGAATCTGAATATATGTGCCTTTTTTAAAGCTGCATCATAACTAGGTTATTCCATCAATACAGTAGAATGACTGGGAGCTGCAGTTGGAACAATATGTAAAAATACAGCTTGTAAAAGATTTCCTTTATTAACTGTCATCATCCGCAGAATATATGTTCAAATAAACGTTGTGTAATAACTAAATTTGAGATTAATAGGCCCCTTAAGAAACAGCGAAGTCATTCAGGATAGTCAGTGAAAAATAGCCTGTAAGACTGTAACATGCACATATTGTCCTGCTTACATGCTCTCTCTGGTGTCATTCCCATTTATCAATGTCGGCAGGCTCTGTTCTCATTAAAACACTCTTGCACAAAAGCAACTTAATTTTCTTAAGAGAAGAGGACACCTGATTCAATTTAGTGCTCAAAACCAAGAACTTGACTATATATATGTTTTTCCCATCTGAACTCAGATGAATAGTTATGAATGGCAACACAGATTAAACCTTATTAGGTATATTTATATTCTGTTTGCAGTAACAGTGCAGTGGCAAATAGCTTTCTACAGAGCCGTAACATCTTATTAATGGAAACAGCAGTTAAGACATGAGCTGCGGTAACACTCACATGAGATTTTATTTTTGAATAGGAGATGGGAGTTGTTTAAAGGGACTCTGCCAACTCATTCAAGCTACTGCTGATGTCCTGCCTTCTTCCTCCACCTTCTCGAACTACACTGATCTCTTTGGGTAGATAAAATTTCCTTTTCTGTCCTGTTTTTCTTCTTCTTTGGTTTTTTTTGTTTGTTTGTTTTTTTCTCCCTGTCAAATAGGAGCTGTAGTTCTGTTACATTTTGCAGTAATAACATGGACACTGTAAAATGGTACACTACCTTATTGTGTTCACTGCCCTCTACTGCAGAATCCTGCAGTAGTACTGCTAGAGTCCTTGTCTTTCTCCAGTTCTTTTCTACTTTTCTGGGTTTTTCTCACTTCTTCATTGTGCCGTGTGTGTTAAATAGGATATTTAGTCTTACAGCTTGTACCTGAGCTGTATATCCCACTGGTGCATGTCTGAAAAGTATAAGGTCTTAACTGTAATTAATTGCAAGCATACACAGAGCAGCTTTGTATGATGCCCACACCGCTTTCTTCTGAGATGTATCGAGGCTGTTTAGTTTCATTACTTGGCATCTGTGGCCTTGGCCTTGGAATGTCCTTTCCCCAGAGCAGGGATGATTCTGGGCCGGTTAGATTCTAGTGTGCAGTGTGTGCTCTCTCATCTGTGGGGTGCCTGGGGGTAAGCATAGGGTTAAGTACAGTTAGGAAGGTTAGCTCCCTAAAGGCTGCCAAATGACACTCAGGAATCAAATGGTTTAGTGTTAAATATAGATATATATGTATATTGGCAAAAAAGCCTTTCGCTTTTGTTTTTAATATGGTTCACTGTTGTTTCCCTGTGACTTTGCAGTAATGGAAATTGTAGTTCCAGCTGAGTTGTGCTTAACAATTCCACTTGAATCCTGCTGCTAATGATAACTGTTGAGTTTTGACCTCGCTGTTCCAAATGTTGCCAGTGTATCTTTTCCTATTCTTTAACATAGTGCTACTGCTACATTATTATCAAAAGATAGCTAGTCTAATAAATTCCGAGGTAGTTTTGTTTGACACCAAATTAAAAGGAAATGGAACAGAGTTCAGAATACATTCAGTATTTAATGGTGTCAAACCCATAGCATGGTAGTTTGATTGGCTTCCCAGTCGCATGAACTGGAATGCTGCATGTAGTGGCTGCTACATTTGGTTGCTCAGCCCCTTAGTTGTGGCTTTGCCTTTTTCATCTTTTTTTACCAGCCTTTGTCACTATGAGGATTGTCTTTTATCTTGTTGCTGTCACCATTACTAATCTTAGCAGTGTTTTCTGGGCATATATTCCAGGATAAGGTGGGAGCTGAAGGGCTGAAGCTTTGTGCTAGGCTCAGGTATGGAAAGAGGAAAGATTCTGCTGAGTACTCAGGTAGGTTTCCTTCAGAAGTGGGCTGGTTAATTCACACTGCAAAGTGCTTCAGGCCAGCCAGTCATAGAATCATAGAATGGTAGGGATGGGATCTCTGGACATCATCGAGTCCAGCATCCTTGGAAGTGAGAGTGTTCCCTCGAGCCCAGTGCCTTACAGAGCTGTCTGAAATTTTGCCTGCTAAATATTAAGTAAATTTGTTGTTTAGTGAAGCTAGTGGGCGCTATTATAAACTCAGGCAGAGATGCACATGCTCTTCTGTACTAGCCCTGTTGAGAGTACAGGCAGTGACTTTCAGTCTTGTCTCCAAGCTGATGTAAATTCGAATAAGTGGTCTGGTTGTTACTACTGCTGCTTCTGAGCGTGGTCTGACTGTGCATTTCAACATGTGGCTGTGCATTTACCTTTTGAAAGAATCTTACCATTGATTTTATAGAGAACTTGTGTTAATGGCAAGTGCAGTGGGTGGCTTGAAAACACATGCAAATATGAACTTGGGGTATTATAAGGACATCTAAATGTTTTCATGGTTTATTGTTTTGTTTAAGTTGACTGCAGATTGTCTGATATCTGTTGAAGCACAAAAGGAGCAAACACTAAAAAAAGTAATGGTGACTAATAAATGTTCTAAATAGAAAATGAAGAGCCTTAGCTGTATCATGTGTCAGCACTAATGTTTATTTGTATCATCCCTCTAAGGATCTCCGAGTGCTTTTTAAGCAATGAATTAATTTTGACAATGCCCTGTGAGGTATGTAGGCAATATTATCCCTCTTGATAGAAGGGAGTTGGAAGCACAAAGTGTTTAAATTCTACAGGGTCGTGCTACTAGGTATGTTTAATTACAAATTGGAGCTGTTGAATCCATTTGCTACCAGTTTGTTTAAGCTGAGCCAGAATCACAAATATGAGAAGATTTTAATTCTAAGTTTATTTTGCAGGGAAATGTTTATAAAGAAAGCTGCAAGCAGAGTAATCAACATGTGTAAGTCCTCCCTGACTGAGGCAAATCATCTGAATGCTTATAGCTTAATTTGTGGTCTTGTTGATTTATTTATTTTTTATTCTTTTGTCTGTAATGAGTGTTTAATTATCTGCCATGGATGATTTCTGACACTTTGGAGAAAGGGAGTTAAAAATTGCTGACTAACCTCTGCCTGGACCAGTCATGAAAGATGACTTTTGCACATGACTGGCTGAATATCTGAAATCTAAAACTTGTCTAAGATTTTTGTCTTAGTACCTGTTACATGCTTGAGAATATTAAATAATCCAGAAATCATCTGGGTGGATCAGGAAGGAAGAAAGAAATTAGTTGATGGCCAAAATATCACCACCTAGTATCACCAGCATAGATCTGCTAGTGTCTCTCCTTACTGCCTTTCCAGGTACAGAATTTCTCCTGGAAGTGGAATTGCAGTGCATTTTAAATTAAAAAAAAAAAAAAAAAATGATCCTCAAATCAGGATTGGTAGCCACTAATGTGGCTAAGACTCAATGCCCAGTGTCCTAAGTGTATCAGTTCTCGCCAGCTTTGCTCTTTGTGCATTGTCAAAATGACCTGGAAGATGTTGAGGACTGTCTAGCACTGGAGTTACTTCTCTTGCATCAGTAGATGTGGTCTGGCAGGCTCACCTGCACCATAGGCACAGCCTGGCCTGACCTCAACTTCTGGCAGGACCTGGTATTTTTGAGACAGGGTGGTAAGTTTAGCACGTTAGGGAGGGAAATGGCTACTTTTTATGCTCTCTATCCATTTTACGTGGGTTTCGACAGCTTTCCTGAAGAGGGTGGGTGGTACGTGGTTCTTGGTAGCAGACAGAAATGTAGATGTCACTGCACGAAAAATCTGCATGGGGAGGAGGGGACCATTAAGTTTCCTCCCAGCCTTCTGTTGTAGAAGTGGAGCCCAGATGCTTCTGTCCTTCAGATCTTAGCAGTTGATTTACACTGTTTTGTATAGTGAAGACTGTTTTGCAAGGAAGAGATTTTTATGTGTGCTTAAAATGGAAATCTAGATCCTCCTTCATGGATTCAGAGGCAGATGTAATACAAGAGACCTTCCTGCATCTTTATCAGGCTGAAGTGGTTAAATCCAATCAGTCTGTGTAAAAGAACAGTGCGTGTCCAACAAACGCCAAAGAAACTTGTTAAACCTGATTGGTATTTTAATATAGTGATACCAAGAGTTTAGAGGGATATATTAACAAAAATACCTGCAAGGACGTCTCCTGTGTTGAAACTGATCCCTTGCAGTAGGTTTGTGTGCTTGGGTTTAATGTGTCTCTCTCTTAGCACATGAAAGTATCAGCTGCACAGCTTCAAAATGCATGTAGAGAATCCTCATTTAATTCACACTTGTTGAAGAATTGTTTTAAGTAACACTCACTCTTGCTTTCAGCTGTGATCTCTGGCAAGAGGAGCTGTTTGGACTTATGCCTTTTTTTTTATGTTCAAAAAAGGAATGCTGATGAGGAAGAGGTGTTAAAATATGTTACTGTAGTTTACAACTGTCAACTATAATGTTTTATTTAGCTGTATCTATTCAGATGCTCCCTCCGCAACATGGAGTGCCATATGCCATTGCCCCTGTTAGTGTGAGCAAGTCAGTAAAGGTTTCACAGTCTGCATTTGTTTGTATGTTTGGGCCACTGAGGAGCTGCGGTCCAGTGCCATCTTTTATTGATAGGGCCAGCAGAGGAGGAATCTAATGAAATTATCAAAGCTTTGAATTAATTATGAACTTGAATAAGAAAGCTCAGCTCTCTAGAGCCAAGGATCTCATTACCCATTCATTTCCATTGCATCCTCTTATGGAGCAGAAGGCAGGTTCAGCTACAGCTCCTACTCTGATTTTGGACTTTATTCAAACTTGCTAAACTCTCTCGCATCCACTTGTTATTAATCTGTGGCTGGAAGTGTCCAGGGTGATTAATTTGACTCCGCTCTAAATCTTCATGTAAATGGTAGTTTTCCCTCCTCCCTTTCCTCTTACCTTTGCTGTGTGGCTTTTCATCATCAGACTGGCTGCCATACAAGAGTTTCTGTTCTTTCTTGGTAATTGGGGAAAGCTGTTCAAGACTCAGTTTTTAACTTCCTGGAATTTAATGAGTTAATATTAAGAACTAATATCGCTACCTTGTATTTCCCGGATATTTAGGTAAGCACAAACACTTATAAAATAATTATCAGACTTGATGTTTTTATTATTTTAAAAGACTATGGAGTAAAAAGTAATGATTAGAGACATTTTGGCCTCAGAAGTGTGGGGTGATTGTGTGGTTTTGGTTTGGTTTTGTTATTGTTTTGGGTTTTTTTTCCTCCTGGTTTTTTTATTCCTATTTTTAATTTGTTGTTCAAACTACAGAAACTTCTGAATTTGTCAATACTTTTATGATGAACAGTTATAATAGTTTGCTTGTTTGATTAATATTCCATAAAAACTGTTAAAAGTCTTTGAAAATGCAGTGTTTTAGTTAAATCGGATTCTCCTTATTTTAATTAATAGGTCGATATGTAAAAATGTGCCTGGTAAATTAGAGCAAAAGCAGTGAGACCAAGCTTCTGTGTAATATACTTAGTTCTTGTGGATATTCCTCTTAAGTCTACCAGCAAGGATTTTCTTCTCCTCCTGCTTTTGTCCATTTTGGCACATTATTTATGAATGTGTAAACTAGAACCTATCAGTCTTCATAAGTTACAGGCCACTGGCAATTTTTTAAGCAGTGGCGAACTGCCTAATGGTCTTTGTGTATGTGTGTGTTTGGAGAATCTAATAGCTTGTTGGGTGGGGGAATAACATTTTGTTCTTGTACTATAGCTCTTTTTCCATTGGTGATATTTGTCTTTTTCTCTCTTCAGGCAGCTGCTATATTTAATTCTGCTTTTGGAAGTTTTTTGGTAAGTAATGCAGCATTTATAACAAGTGCTTTAATAGTCTTGTTTTTAACAGTATCATTGGTGTGTTTGTGTTTTTCACATTAGTGACGGTGGAATTGTGCCATTTCGCAGGCAAAAAAGTGGAATAATCTTTCAATTTATGTCACCACGCCATTAAATACAGATACTACTTTTTTATTTTTGTTAAACTCTTGAGAAAAGTAGTGAATAAATTGTCTGTGCTCATGGTAAATTAATAATGTGTAAACACATCTTAATTTTCTTCTTAATGGGTTAACAGAATCTATTATTATGCAGATGTTTCAGACATGGGCATCAATATATTGATTTTTCTAATAAGGCCCATCAAATACTCATTATTTTCTATCAAGAGGCCATGGATTTTGAAAAGAAAACATGACCCAGCTGATCAGAGAGTAGATGCTAATTTACTCAGTGACTTCTCATTTGTTTAGCATATTTCATTGTCACTGAAGCCACTCAATGTCTCTGAGGAACACACTAAAATACCTAGATATGGGAAAGCAATCAATCCAGTTGGAAATATAACCATTTCTGTTATAATCAAAACCAGTATTTGTGGACCTGATGGTCTGCAAAGATTTAGAAAGGACACTGAGTAAGTATATGTATGAAGAAAGGAAGAATAGATTTATTAACATGTTGTTTAGAGAGACATTAATGAATATTAAATACAAATTATTGTACATGTAGGCAAGCTACTGTGACCATTTTATTTAAGCAACTAATAATTGAATTTTTTCTTTACTAAAATCAGTTCATGTTTAGAAATGTGTGTTTGTGACTCTTGTGTCTTCAGAAAGATGAGTATGATGTGGAAAATGAATGAATGAACAACAAAAAAAAATCAAATTAGGAAATTCAAATCAGAACTGCAAGTACAAATTAACTCACTTTATGCACATTTGTTTTATGCAAAGCTGGAGTTTAGGTGTCTTAAGTCTGTGAAGGTGTAGTGGCAAGAAATGAAAGTTGTGCGGCATTTTGAAGTTATGCATTGAGCTGCTCCTTTTCTGAGGGAACGAGTCGAAGTTAGGAGGGTGGGTATAGGTTTTGTGGGTATGGATGACCATTCACATTTTGAAAATACCAGTTCCCAAATATTTATTCCTTTTTGTCACCTATCATGTCCCTCTCCAGTGGGAAGAAGGTACTTTCTACCTCTAACTGTGGAATCCCAGTGTTAGGGCAACTCTTTTGTCTGTCTCCGAGTGGCATTTTCGCTCGTTCCTTGGCAGGAGCTCCAGTTCCTCTGCTGCCCTTGGCTTTCAGTTCAGGAGGTTTCCTTGAATACCCAAAGGCATCAGTTCAGCTGTCATTAGGAGAATGTCTTTTGACTTCAAATAAGAATTTAGGCCCCAGAGCATCTGACTACAATGCTGGCTAATCCTGATAAAGCAACATAAACATATTTAAATTTCTAGAACCTCTTTGTAGCTCTTTGAAGTTAAAGAAGCTGAGCTAGTTTGTGTGTGTTTGTGGGATATTCCTGGTTTTGGTTTTGATCTTAGTTCTGTGAACTGATCATTGGAAAGTTCGGGGGTTTTGTGGTGTGGTTTTTGTTGGTTGGTTTTTGGTGGGGTTTTTTTGGGTTTTTTTTTTTTTTTTTTTAAATCTTGGGGTTGCATTGCCGTAAACATTCTGGTTAAAAAAATACCCCAGAAAGACTGTTCACAAATATGAAAGATCAACTAGAATCAAACCACAGTACCAGCTGATTTTTTTCTAATTACTGATTTTATTTTATATTTTTTAAAGAAAATGGTAAAGAAAGTGGCCACTATTAAGTCACAGATAAGATACACTTAGATGCTTATTGTGGTATCCTAGTTTGAAATCCTGATTATTTAGAGAATTTGTATGTATGATGGACAATGAATCAAGTATGATTACTGAAAGCTTTGCTCTTACAAAATTTTCCAGCTATGAAGATGATGGGATGAACCTTAAGACTGATCATGCAATGGGTTAATAGTAGCCCAGGGTCTGTAATAAGTAGCCAGAGTTGTTTACCAGTTTCACGGTGCTGTGGGTCTACATGGCCTTTTAATTAAGTGGCTCTGGAATGTCACTGGCATGTGGTCACTTTGTAAGTTTTCTGTGAACAACTGGCAAAGCATTAAATGCGTGTCTGTGTGTATACACACACACTTGTTTGAAGTCAGAGCTGTTCTATAAGATATGAAAGTGATTCGCCTGTTTCTGAGAAGATAATGAAAGGTTCTGGTGGTGATTTCGGCAACACATCAGTTTATGTTGGTTGCCTCACTTAACGGGCTCAGCTATAGGTGGAGATACTGTTTCCTGTATCTTTAATTCATGACGGATCTAACTCACATTTGCATTTTTGTTATTAGTGCCCGATGATGTACAGTCTGTGGTTAGGCTTAGGTGTAGTTATACCTTTGTGACCCTAACCATATGCATGTCCTGGAGATAATTTGGAAATATCTGACTGTTGGCAAATTTTCTTAGTTCCTTGTCTTATAATGTGTAGCACATGGGCAGGTTGCTGCACTTGTGTGTAGCCCTGACAAAGGCAGGAGGACAGGATGTTGTCTGTTCTCAGACTATGCCCTGTGGGCCAGTGCCTCTGTATGATAGTGTGAAGCAGGCTGATTTAAAAGGGATGAAAGATGTGCTATGCAGCTAACTCTTTCTTTTATTTTATTTTTCTCTTTATTTTCTTTCTCTTTTTTTTTTTTAAGTCAGAGATGGTACTTGAGCAGTTAAATGAAAAGAAACTGGGGATCAAAATATCTGCAGGAAAAGACTCAGCGTAATGTTAGAGTGATGCTGAGATGAGCTTATTCAGATGAAAAGGAACATATTATGATATGCAAAATGTAGAAAAGACAAATATATCTCGATGAGTAGAAATACATTCAGATTAAGCATCTGGAGGGGTTTTCGCTAGGAAGGAGATTTACAAAAACTACAAACCAACTGCAAAGTAATTCCCTTTAAACTTCACCAAAGCCCATATTCATATAAATACACAGGCAAAACAATGCATGGAATGATACTGTACATATTTACACTTAGTTTAATAATGTCCCAGGTCTAATTAAAACACAGTGTTTTAAAGAACTAATTGTTACAGAAAAGTGGTTTTATGTAGCTAGATTAGTAATAACTAACGATAGATGAATTCAATTTGCATAAATTTCAGCTAAGAGAATATTTAGAATCATACCACAGAGGATTGCTTTGAGTTGGGTAGTTAATATAATTATCTCCTCCCCTCATTTAAACAGTTTGGTTTACAATAATTGTGGAACATAATAAGTGATCCCAGTTTTTCCTCTTAATGGGGTTTTAATAAAATCTGATAGTATTTTACTAGTATCAGGTGGTTGGTTATCAGCAAGGTGGCTACTGTAAAGCATGCAAATGCGTGCTGAGGTCTGCTGAGATAGAAGGCACTGAGGTAGCTGCTTTCACTTGTCGGAGAGGATACTTTTGCACCTGAAGGCTAAAGAAATTGTCTGGGATCTTAAGTATGGGTCTGCTGACATTATTCACATTGTCTCACATTCCATGTCTGTGGTGACATTACTGTGCCTCTGAAGCATTTCTATTCTGCTTCTAAATGCTGTGCTGCAACAGAAAAATAATGCTTGTTAATGTCCAAAAGCCCAGAGCAATAAGCAGGATACTGCAAACATGCTGTGCTGATGATTGTTCCATGGTGTTTGCCTGGGTGGCTCGGCTCCTTTGACAAAGTTCAGCAAGGCATAGCCCGTCATTGAGGCTGTTCTTGCACTGAAGTGGAGACATGTTGCTTAGTAGAGAGCTGAACTCAGTCTGCAGTGCCAATATAATGCCACGTGCATGGAGAAAGGGCCTGAAGTCTGGAAGAGGACATCCTCACAAAATGCTTTGTATTGCTGGAATAGAAACAACCTGGTCTAATCTCTTTCTACCTCTCATTAATCTCCTTTCTACTTGAGACAGTGGGCTAGGAAACCCATGAGAGTATTCAGCTTGGGATGTGAGTCGATGTTGTCTGATTCTTTGGTGCCTTGGGGTTATGAACAGTAAGTGTGACAGGAACAGCCGTCAGCTTCACCTTAAACAAAGAACGGTCACTGAGACGCTGAAGGTCTGTGGTGACAGGAAATCAAGAGGAAAAGGATTCAGAGGACTCTGCTCTGGTGACCATTGCACTTCTGAGAAAACAGAGCAAAAGGCAGATGAAAAATGAAAGCATTGAATGAGACTTCTTCCGATGTTGTCTTGGATTAACTTTTCTTCCTCTTTTGAAATCCGTGGGATGAAAGAAGGCATGTGTCCAGGCTACATACATGGTTTTGTTGTTTTATCTGACCATCTTTTGAAGTGGACAGAACTGGTTCATATGGTTCAAAAAAGCAAATAATTATTGGAGCAGCCACTTGGCTAATCTAATTAGGGCTAGTATTTTTATTTACAATGTCTTCCAAATGAAAGCTAAAGCTAGCAGGGAGTATGTATGTTAGCTTCTCACATATACACAAGCCTAGTTGGTTAATGAAAATGTATGGAATTCTTATCTACTCTGCTTTAGCAGGCATAATGATTTACACAGCCTGACAGCACTAGTGCAGCAAGTAAATGCATTAGTCATAGTGTCCATTTTTCTTGCAAATTTGTGACACAGATTTAATTATGGGAATGACCAGCAACTTACAAATCTAATTTTGGTAGGCTGAGCCAACTTTTTTATTTTAATAACAATGGATTTTTTAGCAATGATTTCATTACTATTTAAAGAAATCCACTCGTATGGAAATAACCAATTGGCTGAATTTATTTACTTTATTTTACCTTAATGGATGTTGAATGGTTTAGGTTTATTTTGTTGTTTGGGTTTTCTTTTTTTTATCACTTTTTAATCTTAGCTATTTCTACAATAAATATCCTTATCTGGCTTAATTATTTCTAGCACAAACATTGTAAATATTTTTCTAAAATCAGGCAAATGCTTGTATACCCCTTTGTTCCCTCTTAATTGTGTCCTTGCAGTGTGAAAAGGGGCAGAGCAGTCATCTGGGATTCCTTTTACTATGCTAGCTGTTTACCAGAAAATCTTGCCAGGAAGTCTGTTCACAACAGGTGCTGAATTCTAGATTCAGTCTTGTTTAATTTCAAAGTGGATCTGCTTTATGGTGTGCCACTGCACTCTGCAGAAGTGGTCTCCTCTTCCTCTGTGTACAGTGGTGCTGCTGGTCTGTGCTCCGAATTTGATTTGGGTAGTTCTCAAAATCCTGAGGAAGTTCTCCTGGTTAATCAGCCACTTGGGAAGCCACCTCAGCCTTGAAGGATGGGTTTTCGCATGAGTCTTTGGACCAGATATTATGTACCTGGCAGGAAGAGTTTGGTTTCCATGGAATTTAAATAATCTTGGGAGCCACTTATGTTGCCTCACTGTAACTTTCTCTTATTTTGCATCTGGTGCTCAGTTCTCTCATTGTTATTTAACATCCTCATTTTGATTTCTGCTAACTTGATCTGAAATCTCAATGTAATGCATTATCAGCTGTTTCCAGATCCGCCAAGTAACATTTTAAAGTGTGCAGACCTTTACTCTTGCTGCCTATTTGTGCTTCCAGTTTAATAACTAACTTTGAGTTACCTTGTACTGTTTCGGTACAAGCAAGGCAGAGTATCAAAACTCACTGTGACAGCGACCTCTTAGTGGAGGATTGAGAAAAGAACCCTTGATACATACGGTTATTTTGAGGGATGTCTAGGTATGTGTACCCATGCCCATCCCAGTATACACTCTCCCTCTCTTCCCCACCTCCAAGAGCCAAACTGATAGAGGGTGTCAGATAGAAAGAGATACAGAATATTTACCAAATTAAAAAAAAAATCTTCCTGTCCATGAGTAATGCTGATATTCTTTAGAATAAAGTAGTAGTATAAAGGTGCAGTAGTCCGGAAGTTAAACAGAAAGCAAAGAGATCTTGCTCCCAAGGGATTGGGAGAAGTCAGGTAGGGGGATAACTGGAAATCTGACAGTTGTACCACTTGCTGTGTGGTCTGTCTGATGACACAGCTGAATTGGGAAGAGCAGTGAAGTCAATAGGGTTTTACATGGCCAGACGGCGCACACTGCCTGAGAACCAGGTAAGAAGTAACAACCCTGCTGTTGGTTATCTCTGGAACTTTAGGGAGGAGGAACAGAACTGGGTAACAGTAACCAAGGGGAAAGAAAATTTGCTGTTAAGTTCTCAGAAAAGCGTGTCCTCTAGAAGGCCAATGATTAGTCCCTGTGTTTGTTTTTATTTTTCAATGGCTAAGAGAAAATTGCATTGAAATCTACATAACAACAACAAAAAGAAACTATTAGCTGCCAAATGTTTATAAATTATGTGGGCTATAGTTGGTCCGAGTGCTTACTTAGTTTTCCCATTAGCATTTGCTACTGAACATTTAATTCTTATGGGACTCAAGCACCAGTTCTTCCAAAAGAAAAAAAAAAAAATCTTTAAAGGTAGCAATAAGTAGGCCATTAAATTTATCTCTTTGTATTCTTTTTGCAGCCCCAAAATGATTAACTACTGTCTTTTAAAGCTAAATATATTTGGGTATTCTGCTTTTTCTACTTCCTCACAGGATGGCAAAGAATAGGTTGGATTTTTTTTCTTGCACCTACTTTTTTGATCAACAGCCCTATCTAGTGCTCTTGCTTGGTGTGGTACTTGGTGACTGCTTTTGAGACTGCTTTTGAATCCCCCCATCTCTCGTTGTTACTGTTTTGGTAGGTTAACAGGCTCTCGGGGAAAAAAATAGCTGAGGATACATGTGCAATGGCATTTCTTGAGTTAGTAAAACAAGCAGCAGAAGTGGAAGCTGCTGGAGAAAATCTGGAGGCGGATTTCAGGGTGTTTGTTGCAAACCAGAGAGGTAGCATTGAGAGTTCAAGCAACTTCATTCTTCCAGTCCAGCTGTCAGGAATTGCAAAGTGGAAACGAGGGAAGTTTTGGAAGCTAAGACTGGGCATTCACAGTACCTTAAATGTTACGATCTGGCATATTTCTTCTGATCACATAGAGTGGGGAAGCTGGAAATGAATGTGTCCTCAGACTGACTATGGTACATTCATTTCTCTTGTGAATAGGAATTGAATACTTGAAATTTATGAAAAGCTTGATTCCATTTTAAATGGATTCTAAAAAATAACAGTCAAAAGAGCATGTATCTTTGCTAAGTGTCATTTGGAGAACATCTAGAGGAGGAAGTGTATGTGTTTAATATTATATAATCAGGCAGTTTGGTTAGTGTGTAAATCACATCTGTGCTGATACATAGCTTTAACATAACTTTGGCTTATCTAAGACTACTTTCATCATAACTTGTAAAATTCATCATTGCCCTCTTTACTCTGAAAATATAACATTTTTATCAAAGGAATATACTTGTTGGGGCCAGTTTTTCTGTTTCTGCTTATTTTTGGGTTATGGTCATGACTGGAAAAAAGCAATTGTGCTAGGGCAGAACTTGTGTGCAGATCATAATCTTGGAGAGCTCCTGGTACTAGTTTGTGATGTTTCCTGGTCTTCTCTTCTGCAACCATTTCCTGTGGTTTTTACTCCAAGACAAAGAAAGTAAAATTAAGAGGAAGAAATATTGCTAGTTGTGTTAGAAAGTAAGATCAAGATGTCTTAACTTCTGGTTAAGTCACTGAAGTTTGTATCATGGGACAATGTCTTATCGCTTACTTGAAATTAGTTTCAAACATTGCGTTGAAAAACTGCTCTGTTTCTGACAAACACTTGGAGAAATACTTGCACGCTTTGTTTAAAAAGGTAAAAAATTTCACTACAAAATTTTGAACAATTCCTAAAACTAGAGATTTAAAATTACTGCAAATAATTAGTTGTGTCTGTGGGAACCAAATGCTTGGATTTATTGGTTCTTTATATTAGGTAGGTTGATGCATAAAGGAGAAATTGTGAAGGGAGGCACTATAAAAGGCAGTTTGGTTTTTATTTTGCCTTCTCTGTAGTGTCTTTTAATACTAGGAGAAGCAAAACTGCGTTCCTCTAGGGCTGTGGTTGTACACAAACATGTAGTCATTTGGCCTGATTTAAGGGTAAATGTTCCCTGCAGAAAGATTTGGAATTGCACAAAATATGTAATTTTCTCCCTCTCTTTTAAAAATTCATCAAAAGGAAATGAAAATGTTTTTTAGAATGTACTGCTAATGTTCTCCCCCAAAGTTTTAGCTTCTGATTGAAATGGAGAAATGATCTTTCCTCTGAGCTGCAAAATTTAGTCACCTGCATGGGAAAAGTGTGTGTTGGGGTAGGGGGCAGTGGGGAGAAATCATGCCTTCATTTGGAACAGGGGTATTTAAACCCCTGTCTTCCGCTTCATTAGCACTTTGAACTAGTGATGCTGCAAGGAAAAGTCATTTAGCCTGGCATCTGTGTTCGTTATAAAATACAGTCTAGTATGCTGAGGAGTCACCTACATGGCTGCACTAATCTGTAATGGAGCTTGGAGCTCTTCCTCCTTCTGCATCCACCAAATGTGGATCTAGCAGCTAGCAAGAGTTGAATTCTAGGAAGCAGTATACATGTTCCATGACATTGCCTTACAAACAGCTGTACCAGTGCTGTATTGTTCAATGCAAACATTCTTTTATTTAAGTCCACTCTTTGGAGGAGGGAAAAATATCCCAAACACATTAATTTATTAAGCTTCTTGGTATATGGCCCAGAACAGATTAAATCTCTGCCTTGATTTGGGTGTTTGTTATCCTGTGGTTCTTCTATCTGACTTAGCAGTGCTTGTTCAAAACTTGGCAGTCCATGAGTCATCTGTCCTCAGTCTCTTGGGGTAAAAACAAGAGGGGCATCATTATCAGTAAAAGTTGAGTGGCTGGAAACTATTCCCCTTGCTGTCAGGGTAACAAGTACTGTCTTAATGGAAGTGCCAGAGATTCGGTCAGAGGCTTTCGCAAAGTGTTTAACTCAACTAGCAAGGAAGGCATGGTTATCATAAAACTGGAGCTTCCTTTGGAAATCTGTGTGTGTTTATTATTTATTGCAGGCCTTTTAAAAGGCAGGTTTGGGAAATCATCGTGACCCTGCAGTATGGGACAGTGGTAGTTCATGATTGGTTTTTGAATGTCTGTACCTGTGTTGGTACTGAGAGGCTCCCTTCAATATTTTTTCTTCGCTTCTTTCACAGTATCAGAACAGCCCTCAGCTTTCATCTGTAATGACACGTATTTGGAAATACTGATTATTGTGAAGGAGGGGGAGAGATATTTTAATTAATGGTCTGTCATTACCTGGCTTCTTTTAACACTGTTTTGTTCAGAGAATAGGTTTTTCATTTTGACTTTATGTAAAAACACCACCCCTACCCCCCAAGAAAAACAACCCCAAAAAAACAGCCCAGTAAAACTCAAAACATCTTGGAGAAAATTTCTTTTCCTGCCTTGAGGCTCAGGCTTGCCTGTACAGTTTATCACATTTTTGTCATCACATATGAGCAAATGCATCTCCCAGCATATTCTTTCCTCCTCCTTCATTCCACTTCTCCACTAACCTACCTCTGGTTACTTCCCCGTAATGGTAAGTAAATTATTTATTTGTTGCTTCTACTTTTTTTAGAAAGACTATATAAAAAAATTCTTTATCTAAAATATTTTCTGAAGGTGCCTTCTTAATCAACTCTAGTGTAAGGTCTTGTTGCAGGAGTGGTTACGTGATGTCCTTTCCCTGTTAGTTGGTGGAACATCAGACTAGGTGTTCATCTGACTGTATGAAAAACTCAGTACGTTGTAGAAAGTGGGCTCACACTCTAAAAAGACACTGTGAGCCCTGACAGGGTGGAGCATTGGCATATTTGCTAATTTTTACTTCCCAATAACGAGTTCTTTTTACTTGCATCTAAATGTGGTGGCCACCCCATGTCAAATAGAAAATTTTGTACGTTAATATACAAAGATGGGATGTCGTTGCTGCATTTATAAACCATGCTTCTTATTTTCTAGTTTTCAGCCAACATCTTGAAAGCTCAACATCAGGCAGTTTAGTTGGACACCTTTATTCTCCTAGTGTTTAAGTTGACTGAGACAGTGCATGACTGGGAAAAGTTTTTTTTTTACCTGACATAAACCCACTGGATGAAAACTGCACGTGGTTTCACCTCCTCTGTATACTCTTCATATCTTGCTTTGTACTGTGGGGTGAATCAGGTGCTAGTATTGATGCCCACCTCGATGGAAAAGTCATTCTAGCTTCTTCCTTGTGCATTTGAGGCATGTGCTAATAGCCTGGAAATGCCCACCTTGTCATGCCTTGTTGCTTAATTGTGGCCTTAGTTTCTTTCCCACATTTTTACTACTGTATGGAAAGCGAATATTAACTATTTGAAAGAGAAATATATTAGATAACATGAGTAGTGTGAAAGGCAGGGTTTTTAAAAAACTCAAACCTTTTAATAAAATGGAATGTCAAATATATGAGCATGTCTTTCAAGAAATGATCAAAAAACATGTGAAAAGTTTCATATCCTTTTTAAAGCCAAATAATTATCCACCATCATATAATTTTTTTTTGTTAGATGGACAGTACAAAGATGAAAGAAAATTTTACAGATAACATTGCACTTCAGAGCCGACTGAAGCAGGTGTTAGAAATGCAGATTAAGTATACTGACTAAAGACTATATAAATTTGAAGTGAAAATGCCACTGGTCTACTTGCAATGCCATCCACATCTGAAGTTTCAGATAGTTAAATTATTGATTTTTATTGTGTGAGATAGCGCAGCAGTTGGGGAGAAGGTCCTTAGGCATTTATGATGTCCCCCCATAATCTTTTTAGCGGTACATGATGAGCAGCTAACAGAATTTGCTTCATTGTTTGAGTTTTGCTGGGGAAAGAGTGCATGATGTGGCTATAGGCTATATATACATATCCATAATAAAAGTCTGTTTGCTAATGAGGAGGTTTACAGGAATGTGCAGTGCAAACTACAATGGCTATAAATGACGGAGGCTGAATGTTAGTAGCCTTGCTGTGGAAATCCACAGACTGGGAAATTTGTAGCTGATCCTTCAGCACACCCCTGTGATAGTTGTATAAGGTGTTAATTTACAGGTCATTCTTCTCTTCATAGGCTTTGTGTGGACATTATGCTTCATGATACACAGGTGCCTTACTGGTGTGGGTGGTGTGAACCTTGTTAGGGTTTTGGTAGGAGGGCTTTGCCAGGTGGGTGAGCGTATTTTGTTTTCTTCCAGCAACTCAGTAACCTGCTAATAAACTCTACTAGCCTGTGAATTTAATTTTGTCATGACTTATCAGGTGCCTGGAGCTAGTAATCAATCTGTGGGAGGACTAATTCTCAGATAAATTAGAAGTGGAAGTGGATTGGGAGATAGAGTCTCTTAAAGAAAGTGAGGAGCAGTACTGAGGTCCTTGCTTAGCATGAGGGACAGTCAATTTTCTTCTCACTCTGCATTGTTGTGAGAAGAGGGTGGTAGGATCCCTGCAATAGCCTGAGACATGGCTAGCGGGGGAGACAGGAACAGGGACTTGGTGCTGTTCTCCATCCCTTAGAATTTACTGCAAGGAAAGGACAGATTTTGCAGGATTTTTTCTTAATAAGTAGTCCCTGGACTTGCTAGTTCTAAAAATATGTTGTCATGAAAGAACTGCTTTTTTTAAAAAAATAGACACTGTTGTTTTATCTGTCAGTTCATGGGGTGTGGTATTTGCATTGGCAGCAGTTCTGCTGACTGGAAGAGCTAGTCCACAGTCTGGAGATGGCCTGTATATGACTGGAAAAGCTTGGTGGTAATGAGTGGAAACAGATCTTTAAGTGTCTATCCAGTGCTTCTTGGGAGGGAGGTAGCATGCAGCTGGCAAATGAAGTAATATGAAATTTGAAAAGACTATAAATGATTGGTTTTTTGCATGTATCTACTTCATTTTTATCTCGTAAGAAGAAAAATGAATCTCAGATGTTTCAGTTTTCTGTGCACCTCTACTCCTAGGCACCTAGACTTAGTTCTCTTTCTCTTTCATTTCTGATGCCTGGCGCTTAGAGGCACACACATCTTTGTTCCTTCAGTGGCAATTATTCTCTTTCCCTGTGCTAGCAGAATTGACTTCCCTACAGTGGGTTGCAAAATCATATGAAGTCATAAAGACCCCAGAAAGACTGCTTAGTGCATTCTTAATACAGGTAATGCACTATAATGAAGTAGTTAGCCAAATAACAATGTAAATTTTACCCTAGCCTTAACTTGTGTGTAGCATTTCAGTAAGATTTTTCTAGCTGTTGACTTTGAGAAACAGCTTCTATCCATTTTCCTGATTTTGCTGGGCAATTAAAGCAGAGCAGAAGCTTGCACACAGTTCATTTTGTAGATTGTGTCGTGTCCCCTACAAAGAGCTGTTACATGAATTCATGTGTAAAATGTATTTATTACTATGCTTTTCCCTATTTTTTTGTGGGTAGTTAAAATACAAGCTAAGAGCATCCTGGTAATACAAACAGCTTGCAAAATAACACAATCTAGATGAAGCCTAATATTTGTAGAGTATTGCCTTATTGCTTGGTGTAGTCAGTTAACAAAAGCGTAAGTATGGGTTTGCTGTGCCCTCTCCCTGCTTTTTATCCGTTCCCTGCTAATTGCCATGTGGGCTTCCCAGCATAGCTGGCCCATATGCCATTTTGTCTTCCAGTTCCAAACTCGAATCAACCTGTGTATGTATTCCAGTCAGAGAGCTAAAATAGAACTTCATCATGACTATCTCAGTTTGCTTACCCCGAAGCAGAGTCAGTGGGGGGCTGGTGTCTCATTCATAAAGATCTGTCAAAATGGGTTAAAGCACACTAAAGACTTTGGGAAGAATATATGATCAGAGTCCTACTACATCAAGCTGTGGCATAATTATTGTACCATAAAAGCTTTCAAAGCATTGCACTGGTTCATTTTCTTATTTTTCAACCTCATTTCTCTTAACTCTAGGGATTAAAATTGTTATGCTCATTCAGACAACAGCACAGTCCAATGCCAACAGAACTTGTACTGAGAGCATCTCGAGGTGGTGTTATTTGCTAACATACAGAAAATCGTATCTTCTGTAATATATGTGAGGAGATAGAATTTGTTTTATTTGCTGTTGGAATTATTTTAAAAGCTGTAAAGATCTCTCTAGAGCCTCTTCCACATAATTATTGCGCTTTCTTTTAGGGGCAGAAAAAGCTGTTACTGATAGGAAAAGCTTTGTGATCTTATCAGTCCGTTTCATAAAGCTGTTGAAGCATCCTAGGTTATCGTGACACAGGCTAAGACTTCCAGGAGTGTGTTTTGGCACAGTAGCAGTCAGTGTCTCTAGGCTGTCCAGATACATTTTTGGTTATATACTTGGTGCATGGATTTCTTAAAAGCCCTGTCAGAGTAAGAAGAAGTTTCTTCCTCTTTAGAGAGCTAGCAAGAGGGAGATCCAGAAGTCATCAGAGTTCAGTTGAGCACTGACATGTCCAAGCAGATTAAAAAGAGGTTTGTGACGGAGAGGGGTTTTGGGACAGGAAGCACCTTGGAGAGTGTCAGGTTTAAATTAAGATGCTATATTGGACAAGCATAAGTGAGAGAGGATCAGCAGATCTCTGGGGGAGTGCTCGGATTGTGCTGGCTTTGGTGCAGAAGGAAGAACAGCAAGTTCTGGGTCAGGCTGGACTGGGGTTACCCTGAGGCAGCCCCTGCCTGGGAGCTACTGTTTCAGGAGGAGGGTGGAGGAGGGTGCCCGTTTTTCTCACTTCTGTGGGTTTTTTTTGGTTTTTTTTTTTTCTCTTCTTTTCATCTGAAATAGGAGAGGCCTTGTCCAAGTAAACATTTGAGAGCCAACACTAACGCACCATGTTTAAGCTGAGATGGGAACATAGCTCTTTAGGGTGTTAACATCAAGGAAAAGCAGCTATAGTGATAAACTTTTCAATTAGATTTTCCAGACTGATTCTGTTACAAATATCCCAATAGAAAAATAATTGTTTTATGATGTTATATGATAAAGTTCTTGAACTGAACTCAGAGGGAGTTCAGTTTTCATGGATAATCAGGCAGAAATCTTTTAAAGCCTTTGGACTTTTTATAGTTGAGGTTTTACAGAGAAGCCATGATGACAAGCTAATCAGCAGGACTAAGATGCTGGGGCATGCCTTGTGCGATTTACATACTTTCTGATCACCTATACATTTATTGACTGAAATATTATTTCAGTGGAGATTTAGCAAATTAAAGGAATATTTTGAGGTACTTTCCTGGGTTTATAAGTACTGCATTAGCTTCCGTAGTGCCTGAACTTTGTAATGGAGCATCAGTCCTCCTGCCACTCGGGAGCTGTGGTGCACAGCGAGTTGTGCATGCCTGGCATAGTGAAGGTGCAATGCAGCCGTATTAAAAGCAAGTGAACAGAAGTGTTCTTGAAGGTTTTTTTATTTCTTTCTGAAAATTACATTCTAAGAAATAGACCTTGGCTATGGAAGGAAGCGTTTTCTTGCCTAACTGTTTTGCGCTCCATTTGAGATTACTGCCATTTGAGAACAAAAGTGCGGAACATTATTATGCTAAGTTAGAAGAGAAATATGCTTGTTGCAGTGTAAATGTGTCTATACCTAGAGTTACCTTAGGTCAGCTGTTGCACACGTGCCTGAATTTAGCCTGTACTACACAAATACCGCAAGCGTCTCAAAAGGATGTGTTCTTTCTGTGCTTACCATTGGCATGTGCAAAAAAGAGGTTTTTGCCCTGCAATCTAGTAGTTGTGTATATAACTGAGTGTTTTACATGTAGAGCTGTTAAAGCATGAATATTTGAGTCAAGCATACAGTTTTATCTGCTTAGGCCATAATCTCACGCAGTGGTCTGTGCTTACAGAGGCATCTTCCATAGACAGCACTACCATCAGAAGCTGGATTGTTGACTTCCCATCCCATTTTATGGTGTGTTGAACACCACTGTACATGCATGAGGACTAGACATGGGGGAGAGAAGAAACCTTTTCAGTATAATTCTTATGACAGTATCTTTTGAGAACATGGGATTTTTTTTATTAGAAATACTCAGAGGTTTTATTGTGTAAATTACAGAAGAAACGTTCCTGATGTCCTTAAAAAAAGAACCATTCTTTTCCACTGCATCATGATAAATGTAGCAATTGTGTGTGTATACCAGAATAGATCATGCTGAACATCCCCTGAGCTCCGTTTGCAGACAAGTCCTATCCTCCACCATGACAAAATTCCCATAAGAGTTTAAATTATTAATGCCCTGGAATCTGCGGGGTTCAGCAGATATGTTCAGCGTTATTGATGGCAAACTTTATCCCTTTATTCCTACGACGCATAATGAAATAAGGAGTCCCTCAAATAACTGCATTTTGTGTTTAGGCTAATTTTGTAGAGGCCAGTGGGCTTTGCCTTAATGTGTGTAAATACAATTTTTCTCTTTTACAGCAGATTGTGTGGTAGATGGGAATGAGACTGATTTGGCACTAATTTATGAATCCTTCTAGCATTCTCTGTGTGCTGCACCCTGTGCAGGCAAGATGCTCTAATTACACTTTCTTGATATAATGAGAGCTTTTAATGACAATTACTGATTGTAGTTACGGATGTTTAGGGACCATTTTTCCTAGCTTAAGATGATGTATTGACTTTTACAAGAGGAGACTTTTCACTTTATGCAATATCTCTCCTTCCTCCCTCCAGCCTTCACAACTGATAGACTGACTGGTGAAGCTGTTGAAATGTAGCCATGGAGAATTATTGTTCAGTTAATTTAACTTCAGGAGATGCCATTTTTCACTGGTTTTTATTTGTGAATTTAAATCTGCTCATCCACATGTACTTTTTCATAGCAATTTAGTATTTGGAGTAATGTTACACAACTTGCATTTGTTTTATGTAACAAGATAAAACTACTTCACGCTGCATATGTCACTGCCACGTTAAGGAAAAACATGTACAAAAGCTTCATTTTCTCTTAATGTACTGGTATAAATGACATTTGAATATGAACCTGTCGATTTTAAATAGGAGTAGATTTAATCTTTGTTCCAGTTTTCAATTAGATTAATTATAGTGGAAAACAGGGAGTCCACTCACAGTCCCAGATTACAAAATTGCTTTGCATAGGACCTGCTCATTTTTTTTTTTTTTTTTAAGTAAGGCTGTGAGAGCACTTCTCATTGACTGTTGTTTTTACATATAAATACAGATTTGGGTAGCTTCCAGTTTAGCGGTTACTTGAGAAAGTGAGCTATCAATAATTGAAAGATCAGCTCAACACTTGTGAGGAAGAGACAGTTTAAAAGATGGGGCTTTTTGTTTGGGTTTTTTTTTCCATTTACTATTTTTTTGGGGAGTATCTTTCTTTGCCTTGGTTCCTGCAGCTGGCAGTCTTGTATTGGTATGGGAAGTGAAGCCTTCTTGTAATTCCAGGGAAGCAAAAGAAGAGAGCATGAGAATTGCCTGTTCTCCTGAACAGCACTTAGGGCTGTTTATTTCCACACATCCCCCCCAGCTTGCCGTGCCTTCTGTTGTCCTAACACAACTAGCAGTAGGACTGGGCTGGAAGACAGACCTGGTCTGAGTATCAAAATAACCCTTTCTGTGTTATCTTGCTATGTTTCTATGAGCAGCTGAGGCAACTGTGGTTGTTTAGCCTGGAGAAAAGGAGGCTCGGGAGACCTCATTGCTCTCCATAACTACCTGAAAGGAGGTTGTAGTGAGGTGGGGGTTGGTCTGTTCTCCCAAGTAGCAAGTGATAGGACATGAGGAAAATGGCCTCAAGTTGCACCAGGGGAGAATTAGGTTGGACATTAGGAAAAACTTCTTCACTGAAAGTGTTGTTAAGCACTGGAACAGGCTTCTCAGGGAAGTGGTGGAGTCCCCATCCCTGGAGGCATTTAAAAGACACATATATGAAGTGGAGGGACGTGGTTTAGTGGTGGCCTTGACAGTGTTAGGTTAATAGTTGGACTTGTGATCTTAAAGGTCTTGTCAAACCAAAATGATTCTGTAATTCAGTGATTCTCTGTTGGTTGTGGCTTTCTTGTGCTTTTGCTTTGTTTTAAATCCTGACTGTGGCAGTAGTCTGGTTTATCATACAGCTGTTTTAAGTGAGGAGGTGGTATTGCAGGATGTGGGAACAGAAGTAAAAAGTTGGATGGAGGACAAAAGACAACGGCAGCCTCTGGAACTCACTTATAGCTGAAGACAACACTTGGGTATTCAGACTAAGAAAGTTTGTTTGAATACTACTTTATTTCTGTGGTCTACAAACAGTGAGACCTTATTTTACTGAGACTTTTGCTAATAATACTTATATGTACTTCACATTTATTTGCTAATTCTGCTAATGTAATGAAAAGCTTTCATTAAGTCAGTTCAGGTCTTCAGTAGAAGGAGCCAACTCTTCCACTGTGCGGCACAGTTTTCAGAAGGAGTTTGTGAAATTAGAATCTTAATTCATCACTCAGCATGGTGTGTCATTGACTTCCCAAAGTGTTGAGTGCTAGGTGTTGCTTTATGACTGAAGCACTGCAGAGGCTGGTGTCTGCTACTGAAGTTCATACTTTTGGACCTATTTGGACAACCAAAAGTATGCAGCTAATAGCTGATACAAACAGCCTGGTTAAACGTAAACCAACAATCATCTCCTAGGACCAACAGTAGAAAGCGAGAATCCTGCTTCTTAGGTTCTGGCATTGGTTCATAAATACTTTTGTAATTGGAACACAACGTATGTTGTGATTAGTTTTACTTCCTGGAAGAGGACCTCTCTGTTATGGTAGATTATGCTTGATCTTCTTGAGTAGAGGAAAACCTGTTCTCCAGGCCATGGAACCAAGGTCTTAGTCCAGAGATCAACAGTACACAACACAGGAGCTAGAAGAATGTGGTGGCACACACAAGGTCAAGTGCTGGAAGGCACAGCATCTTAAGAGCTGTCTGTGAGAAGTGACAGCTCCCAGTTTCTGTTTCCCAGTAAAACTCATAATTAGTAGAAATTGCAGGAAGGTGTCACAAAAATAGGATTATTGACATCTTGCTTTTGAAAAGGAGATCTATACTGCTGAGTTTCTGGATGGACTTACGTCTCTGCAAGCAGGCTTAGCCTCTGGTTTCAAAAGTGGAAATGCAGCCTGAGGAAACACCCTTGGAAGGATTTTGGCCCAGGCTTAGCCAACCTGTTCTCTATGCTGATTATTTTTAGCCTATCTCACACCCCGCCTCCCCTTATCTAGTGAGGAATCGAGGCTTTAATTTTGTAATTGCCCTTAGGAGGAACCACTTGTCAGGAAAGCAAAGAAGCATGGAGAATTTCTTATTCCCAAGTCTTATGCTACAGGGGTGTTCCCCTGGAAGACCACAGACTCCAGTTCCTTTGTTCTTCAGTCACTGCTTCTGGGAGCCTTGCATTTGTGCCAAGCAGGTTTTCCTGCTTTCTTGGCCTGGTGGGCTTATTTTCTTGGCATTGTTTGGTTTCTTTTGTTTACCAAAGAACCAACCCTTTCAAAACTGGCTCTGGTTACCAAGTCTTTCTATGTGTTGCAAATTAGGTGATGATTTCAACTCCTACCCCATGTCTTAATTTCCAGTATTCTCTTCCCAAGCCTTCTACCTCTGTGTAATTCAGTCTGTGCCACAATTAGAGGAAAAAGACCTTGTTGTACTGCAGTGAGAAGTCCTTACGCACTGATGTGTCTTGTCTGCTCTGTAGCCATACCATCCATTGGTGTCAAGCCTCTGTAAGTGTAGGGAGATTCCTGGTTGTGTTGGCAGAAGGTGGTAGTGGTGGTCAGCATGGGTCCCTTTGCGATCATCCCTAATGCACAGGCAAAAAAAGTGGAATCACAAGAACTACAGAACCTCTGGGAGAGTTATTACATATGACAGTATTTATTTTTGAACCTTATACAGTTGAATTGTGTTTTCTTGGTTAATGAAATTTATTTGTCTTAAGGAGGACTGAAAATATGTCTGAAAGGGTAAAACTGAGTGTGAAAAGCATACAGAGTTGTAGAGTGGCTCAAAGTGGGCAGTAGGCAGTTTTATGTGTTTCAGTGATGTCATCCCAGCTGCTCACAGATCATTGCTGATGCCTGGCAACATTCAAGAACACTGAACTTGCTTTGCTTGCTCTGCTGCTTTGCTAAAGCAATCAGTGTGCTTCAAATGCTGCAGTTGTGTGGGATTATGCTATATTTCAAATAAGGGATCTCTTTCCTAAATGTGTTTACTGGTTCACTTTAAGTTACCCTGTTTTTGAGGGTTCTTTAGGTAGATAGAGACAGGATACTCAGAAATAGAAATGTTCCTGTTCAGTGACTGTCAGGTCTTTTCTACAGCCACTTTTTCTTACAACACTTTCAAAAGGGAAGTGTTATCTGGCAAAATAAGTGGGTTGGTTTGTTTGTTTTTTCTTTTTCCTTTTTCTTAATCTGAGGTGCGATTCCTCACTCCCTTCTCTGGTGACAAAGCCAATTTAAGAGGTGACAACCCTGCTTCCTGCTCCTCTCATGTTGAAAAAAAAAAAAGGTGCCAACACATTGGTTTTTTGGGCCATGTTTTAGACCAGTGCAGTGAATGAGCTGAGTTTAAAAACAAAAATCTGGGGTTTATTTCCCCCACATTGATCGTGCCTGTGATCTGTTTTAGAAATGGTCTCACGTGTATGCCCAAAGAAGAGGAGATGGTTAACTGTGGCCAAAGGGGAGAAGCCAAAGGATAACAATTTCTTAGTCAGCTTTGCTAGGCAAAACTGAAGCAAAGCTGTGCCATGTGTATACTTAAAAGGTAAAATCTGTCCTGATGAAAATCAATGGAAAAGGCTGTTCTGATGTCAAAGTGCAGGGTTTCTTTAATTAATGTTTTGCCACAAAACATAGGGTTAGAAGTTGATTTTTTTGGTAATGTATTTTGAAGTTTTTCTTCAAGTACTCCAAGCTGTAGCCAGGAAAAAACAACCATGTGTGCTTCATATTGCTGTCTTTTCTGGCTTTTCTTCAAGAAGGCAGAAGATGAATGCCCTTGGTGAGTACCAGTGTTGTATCAGTGGAGTGTGGGTTACACCCCTCCAGAGGGGACCTCTTACCTGCTGCTTGATGAAACAGACTGGGGGAATATCCAGTCCTCATTTATTTACCAACAGGTCGTCTTATCTCCCAAAAGGTGAATAAAGAAACAGTCTTTTCTTTATTATTCATTGTTAGTATGAACTGTGACACGAATGTGACACAGAGTGTTTGTTTCTCCTTCTAGTAGCCAGCTCTATATTAAATGCCAACTCTTACCTTCCTCATGCTCAAGCAATGGCAGTCAGCACAAAAATAACATATATTTAATACTTCTTCTTAAGCCATCATCTTTGCCAGCTGGTTACACACAATTTTATCTTAAATGCTTTGAATGCACTGGGTGTGCACTTTGCTAGGTCTCAGTACCTTGTACTTGAGCTCAATGTGTAGCTGTCTGCTGAAGCCATCCTGCTCTGGTGCACATGAGCAGATAGGTGCACTTGTTCACTTCACACCCTTACTTCATACTTTTGTGATTCTTGAGGGATTTCTGTTTAAAAAAAAAAAAAGGGGGGGGGGGGAGGCAACCAAGCCAGACAAAGCCTGTCATATATTTATCTGTCTCTTGGCTTTCTTTTCTGTCCTCTGGGATTTTTTGTAATGTATGTCCCATAAGCCAGGTTATAGACTTTTGGAGGAAGAGACTGCCTGATAAATACACACAGCTTGCTGCACATTGGGTCGTGTAACCACACAGCACCACTGTAAAACAAATAATGCAAATAATTCTCTTCTAGTGCTGAGAGTCCCTTGTTAATTTGTAGGTAAGCACTTATATGTTCCTTTTTATGCTTTTGTTTCTCCTGCATGTGTGTATGAAGGTTGCATACAGATGAAACAGGAGACTGATTAACTGGCAGTGTAGAAAAATCAGTGAAACCAGCTACTCTGGCTGTTTGACAACCTTTTGCATACTAAACTGAACAGAAAAGAGAGGTGTTCTTTAGTCTATTTCAGTCACAGCAGCCTCCTGAATTGTCCATAGCTATAGAAGTTATTAAACATCATTTGTGCTTGAGTTTTTTAAAAGACTTTATTGTATTCCTTTTAAAGGTTGTCTATTGGTGCTTTGGTACAAAAAGGAGGATTTATGTTTTCACGGTAGCATTAAATAATTTGAGATTGTGCCTTTTTTTTGTAATCTACTTGTATACCATTCCTGTCTGGCATTTCATTACACAGATAATATTTGACGTGAGGGTGTTAAAATTGTGTACAAGAGCAGCATTTAAGAAACCCCACTTGTTCCTTCAGTTAACATTTATCTGCCTGTGTTCTCTCCATATGCAATCAGGGCAACATTTAAGAAAATACTGTGTTCAAATATGCCATTTCATTGAAGAAAGACAAAGAGAGTTTGCCAGGGCAAAGGGCAAGGTCATCAATTTATATTCACCGAATGTGACATATATTGCATAAAGAGGATTAGATCAAACCTTTTTAATGTACTTTGTTCAAGAGGTTGAAGGGAATACTGCTCTAATTGTCGACACTGTATTGGTATAAGAAGGACGGATGGCTACTAGAGAAGCCTTCACAGGTTTTCCCTTCAAATGATTGCAAGTATGTGATAAGTGAAATCCTGCTTTTACCATTTACTGTGCATGTGTCCTGGTCATCTGAGATTCTGTAGCATTTTGCTGTGCCTGAAAAACCTTTCCCTGTTGAATACCTTATTATTCCATTGGGTATCAGATTTTGTTCAACAATTGATTTTTATCTGTCCTCTTTGTCTAAAAGAATAAATATCATGTTGGAGGAAAATCGGATACATTTTGCTAGCAGATCTGTAATACTGAAATGCATAATTTGGCAGGAGCTTGGGGCTATTCTCCCAGCTGTTGGACATTTTACATCCCTCAGCCACCAGCGGTACATCTTGATTCATTAGAAAACAGTGAATGGGGAGGCTTTGTTTTCTCTGTAGCCTGGCAATGTTCACTCAGGAAGAAAGCAGTGTCCGTTACGGTGTCTTAGCTGTCTGTGGAAGAAGCTGATGCTCTGCACTGAGGCAGCAGATTGGCAGAAAGCATCTGATTGCTAACAGAGATGACATAGCTCAAATAAAATTCAGGCTGACCGAGCGGTCTTGGAGGTTGTAGCTGCAGATGTGTTCACTGAGGCTTATACTGTGGAGTTACTTATTTCTAGATTCCTTTCCTGAGTTAGGAGATAACTTCAGTGGAAAGGGAGTTTTTGTGCCACTTTGGCCTTTTAAGCCTCTTTTTTGAACTCGCTGTTCTTTCCTACCTCTATCGGCAGATTACCAGGGAGATTTCTGTTGGTTCCATTAATCTTCAAGTAATTGAACTGTACACTGTAATTATTCTGTTGTCTTAATTTCTAAAATTCTCCTAGCATGTAGGTAATAAAACAACAGAGAGATTCCATAGCTGCTCAGTTGTATTATGAGTCTGGGTGGAAACAAAGAATATATTCTTTGGATGAAAATAATTTTATACACAGGTGGCTGAGACTGTATTGCAGCAAACATCAAAACTGCCATACTGGGACTGACCAAGGTCATCTGCCCAAATATCCCTTCTCTGTCAGCAGCCTAAAGCAGATAGTTAAGGAACAGGGAATTCATATATGACACTTTTCCCTAAAGTTCTCACACTCTCTAGCTCTCTATTTCCTGAGATAGTTGAAGTTTCTGCATATGTAACCAATTTCAACAGGTTTATCTTCTGTGAGCGTGTCCTGTTTTATTCTTCAACTCATGTACATGCATCCGGTTGTAAAAGATAAATAGTTTTAATGAAAGAGATGATTGGTATGAGTGTTCTATTCCATTTGGCCACATGGTGATGGTGCTTAGTAGCTATTAACTTGGGTATTTCATTGAAATAGTAGGGCATGATATCTCAGTGTCTCACACATTACTTGGAAACCAGATAGCTTTGAATGCAAGTCTTCAAAAATAATAAAAAAAAATACTAACCTCAGGAAGAAGGCATGGCTTTAATACCTGCTTTGGGATGAGCATCAGAAAACCTTACTTTGTTTTGCTGCTTAGTTAGGACTGCCATTCACCGAGGAGATCTTTCTCTTCAGGAGAGTAGTCCAAAGCTTTGCTTTTGGACTAAGGAACAGATGGGAACAGTTTGGGTGAAAGCTTGTATGTGTAACTTGTTCTTCCTCTGCTTTTTCCTTCTGTTGCTTTAAATATGTTCTGATAATTTCAGCTGTATATCTTGATTTTGCAGACAAAACTCTGCAAAACACTATCTCTTGGTAGTTAACATGTAAATTCAATTTTATCTTGAAAAAAAGTCACAAGATGCCTGTGTGTGCTTGCAGAAATGCCTGTATGCACTGTTTGACAGGCTTTTCTCCTAAGGTTAAAAGTATGTGGGGGATTTGTTTTTTTTAATGTAGCTATTGATAGAAGAGGGGAATACAAATGTAACAAAGATTAACTAAACAGGCTCTTTGAATCTCACTTCCCAACAAACATCAAAGAAAAGTGCACTGCCACCTGTTAACATGGTATAAAAGGTTAGCAAGTGTGCATTGTTTTCTGCTGAATTATTTCACACTTTTAAATCAAAACTAACTAGTTCAGAGATTATTTTATTTCAAAGGGTGGGTCCTCTTTGAATTGCATTACTTCTGACATTCTTCTTACTCTTGAGGGGCGGAGATGCCTTTCACTTTCACGTTCCTTTAGTCTTTCTGGGGGACTATAAGCAAGCTGAGATAATAGCTTTGCCTTTTTTTTCTTCCATCTAGAAGTCACTAAAAAATAAGAAATAATTAAGCACAGTGCTGATTAAAACTCATTGCTGATCCTTTCAGTGTACACTCACTATATTGAGGATTTGTGTGGTAGCAGGAATCACATTAATATCCTGTATTAACTGTAGAGGAGAAAAAACAGGATGACTTATATGAAATACCTCATGACAGCATAAAGTTTTAGTCTGCACATTCTATAGTTCAAATGCAGCTGGTTTTATTTGGATATTTCCCTTGTTGTATTATTGTATTGTCAGCTCAATTTTCCTAACATTACATTAGAGCTTGAAAGCCTGAGTGTGTGCAAGCAAATGCATGATATGGTACTACACTGCAGAAGGAAGCTTTGTGCTGGCATTGGTTAGAATTACATGTTATAAACTTGTACGTAATTCTGAGATACTTGGAAGTTCAGGGAAGACTGTCGCTGCTTGGCAGTGCCAGGCTCAGGAAATGTGGGCAAGCCCCGTCGTATAATATTAGCATAGCATCGTATGATCCACAAGAGTAGGCAGTGAGCATATATGAAGTCGGGTTAAGAACTGGGATGGAGGTGTGCCCAAGCATCACAGTTGAGCTGTGGCTTCAAGGGCCCAAGGTGCAGTGTAGGAGTCATTTTCTGCAGACTGAGCAGGTTTAAAACTCCTGCTTCATGCTCACTTCCTTGGCTGTCTGAACGCATAGGCCAGAGGTACTCTCTGTTCCCCTTTCTAGTGTCTGCAGGCAGGGGCCCTTGACAACAGAGAACATGCTGTTCAGCTTGTACAGGTCAAACATAAATGAAAGCGAATTCTGCATGTGAAACACTTGTATTTCTTTTCCTTTTTGTTCCTCTGAAGAAGGCAAGGTTGCATTAGTTTGCCGTTCCATACTTTCACCGTCCATGTGAAATGGAATATGTTTGCAAAGCACTTTCTCGCTTCCTTCTTGCACCTGAAGTCCAGGCAGGTGGGTAAATCTCTACTGCAAGCATGAACTGCAGAAGCTGAGGGACAGCAGCTTCTCCTATGGAGAGCGTGGAGATAAGCTGGTAAACTAAATAAACTTGAACTTCTTTTTGTGGCCCCACTTGAGAGCACAGAAAGGAAAGCAAAGTTGGGCTTGGAACATACGAAGTAAATACAGCTTCTGCTTGCAAATTTAAATGACTTAATGTATGAAAGGGTATGGGAAGTAAAAACCTTAATTTATGTTGTTATTCAAGACACATTAATAGGTTAATTAAAAGGAAAAGGTTAATTACTGGTATCTCTACTGTGTCTGCAAAGTCTACCAGTGTTTTCTTAGCCCTGTATAATTTTAAGGTAGCAAGACAGCAAGTTGAATCCTGATTTGACCTTAAGTGCCTTGCTGTTCAGCTCAGTGGTTTCCCTGTAGAAACAGAAACTGACGCTGCCTCGCTTGAATTTTCTTCAATCAATGTAAGTGTGGCACGATACAAATTATACAGTAGAATAGCATGAAACAAAATCTCATCTAGTGATACAGATGGCTAGAGAAAGAGGGTTTTATCTAAGAGCTTTCAAAGCATTCTTTACGAATGAAATGGGACCCCACGGAATGAATTGTGGTTTTTTGTTACTCTTTTAGATGTAGACGTTTCTTTTCAGCCGGTTTTAGCAGTCTAGAATTCCTCCGTATAAAAGTTTGTAGAGTAAATGACTGTTACTGTACATCTAAAATGTAGCTATATAAAAATATTTATGCATGTATTTCTGCAACTTTTAGACCAAACCCTTAGAGGTTATGCATTGTACGAGTGCAAGTCTACAGCAGCAAAACTGTTAATTTGCCTGACTAGAAATATTAACCATACTATATCAAATAACTGCCAGGAACAATTCCCCACCATTCCCTGTGACTTCATTTTAATTGATTTTTTTTAAACTTCCAGCTTCTGAGATTTCGTTTACTCTGACAGAATGTTTATTAAATGCGTAAAAAGAAAATTGTTTTGTAAATTGTTTCTGAGGGTGTTTTTTATCTTCCATAAATTGGTGGCTCATTTAACATTTTCCACCTACCTTTGTTTTCCACCCCTGTGCTCTGCCTCATTTGTTCCGTTATTGGATTTGGTGATTAAATACTGATCAGCTGCTGGTCTGATCAGCTGCGTGCATTGCTTGCTTTTAAACATTGTTCATATACACCCTGAGGACAGGGTGACATACACAGAAACAGTCTGGGGCTGTGCTTGCTGGCACCATTTGATCTGTTTTACAGATGGTGGTGAGCTCAACAATGCACGTTTGTAAAACTGATCATTCAAATAGACCTCTGTGCTACAGCGGAAATCAAGGACGCACAGCAGTCTGAAAGGGCTGTCGGTCGGTTGCTTTACATGGCAGAGATGTAGTTTGTGCTCAGGCCTCTGATGCTACACAGAATATCGATGATGTTTTTACGAGGATTTTTATTCTGTCTTGTTCTCTTTTTTTTTTCCTTTAAGATATTATATATTCAATCATAATGCTGTACATTCTGTCATGTATTGCTGTGAAGAATCATGAAAGAACATGGAATTTACATGTAAAGCTAAATGATTATTTTCTTTTTGAAAAGCAAAGGTAACTTGTGGAAGTGTAATACTATGGTTAAGTGTGACCTCTGGATGATCTGAACAAATCAGGATAGTAAAGGAAATACAGGATTTAGACTGTACTTCAATCAGAATATCAGTCTGTTTGCTGGGAGATGTCAGAATATTTTATTTCTACTTCAAACAATTATTTCTGAGGAGCCAAATCCTATGAAAGCACTGGAAGTGTAACCAGAACAAGACATATCTTAAAAAACGATATTGTGTACAGTCCCAGTCACGGGAGCCATAGTGAATTAATGGCTTTAGGTAGACTGGTACAGTTGGTGACAGGCTAACTTCAGCTCTCCATGATTCAGATTCAATCCTATTCTAAATCCAGTGAAATCGGTGTATTATTGCTGGTGTAAAACTGGAACATCACTACTACAAAACCTACATTTGTTTGCCTGTAGCTATATATGAATGGTGCCTATTGACTCAGTGAGGGCCCCAAATAGTAATTCCAGGGCTCCATTTGTCTTCTAATTGTTTACCTTCATTTCTGAAGTACATTCAAAATGAACTGAACAATTAAATAATTCCATGAAGTATTAGTTCTTCTATGGACATTTACATCTCTTTGTTGTTGTCTTGGGGACAGTAATGCTGTTCTGATAACAGTAAGTTCTTCTGCTGTCAGGATTTCAATCATACTTCTTGATAGATGTGAGACTTTTTGCAGTTATTTACAGCATGTGAGATAATGAGTATATAGTTCAGGAATACAGTTATCATTTTAGGTATGTGTTAGTGGCTTTCTGTATGCTCTGCAACGTCACGACAGGTAAAACTTTTCAAAGTACCTAATTTGATTTAAATGAGACTTTCAGTCCTGAGCCCCCTATTCTCCTTTCTATTTTTATTCATTTATTTTGAAAGTGCTTCTAGGCACCTCTATCTGTCCTTAGTGAACTAAGTAGCATCAAAAAATTGAGTTGGTGGGTGTTATGCCTCTAAGCCACTTGATCTTTGATAATATGAGGAGCTGGTTGTCATCATGATGAGTATCATTTCACTTCATTCTGAAGTGCTTGTATATGTGGCAGGTGTCCAAAGGCATTCCCTGGCTCTTGCTTTCAGTTACTGATGATTTTATCTTCCTGTTCTGTAACATAAAGAGGGGTACCAGAATAGGATATCCATCCTTTGGTAAATGACCTGATGAGACAAGTTCTCGTCACTGTGTGTAGAAAGTAAACACAGAGGTGCTCTTCTCGGTCAAGATGGCAGCAGCTGTGGGCATGCAGAACAGAGGAATTCTAGGCATCTCTGTCATTTTACTGGCGTGTTATTTGGCAGCCTACAGACTTGCTCACGCTTAGAGAGATCGAGATCTTATTGAGCGCAAACTCAGTTCTACTCTGGTAGCACTGTAGGCACTCAAACAGTTACGGCTCTACCCTTTGATCGTCTTTGGTAATTTTATTCTTTCTCTTCTCTTTATTTTTTTTTCCCCTTCCTTTAGACTTTGCTCATGCTGAGATGTTTAAAAAATGCACAAATGCTAGCCAATTAGGCCGCATTTGTCTGAAGATCTATGCATGCATGTACACTGCATGATGCTGTCTGGGATGCAGCCAAACACAACCCCTCCCCACCAAGTCCGTACCCAGGTCTTGCAGGACTGGTGCTTCCGGGTGCCCTGAGTGTGTTACATTAGCTGGTCTCAGCTTGCCTAGTGTCCTAGTTGGCTGCTTGTTCTGACCCAGGGATACAAGGGGATACAAACTACAATTGAAAAATTCATATCTTCAACTTTGCAGCTGGGCTCAGGGATCTTAAAGATCTTAAAGGTCTTTTCCAACCTAAATGTTTCTGTGATAATAGTGGTCTGCTGTATACTGTGTGGAGAAGCATTTACATCATCTAAACTGCCCAAGTTAGTTTTCTGGTAGAATTTAAATCCAAAGCCCTCCTAACCTATATGTTTAAGTTATGTGTCTTAATGATAAGGAGTCAACTATCCTTTCCCAGCGATGCATTGCGTTTAATAGAGTAGTTTCTACCATAATATAAACTCAAAATAACTTATCTTGCACCTATATTATTGGATTTGTAGAAATAGGCTCAAATTAATTTGTATTTTTTCTACAGTTTGAGCAGCTTTTCAGATATTTCTGCATTGCTAATTTCTCAGCACAGTAGTGTTTCATTGTTCCTTCCTGAAAATGATTTCCCTCTTTTTGTTTGACTAGAAAAAATATTAGCCATGGTAACTGCGGTAAACATGTTTGTATTGTGAATGGTAAAACTTGTGTTGAACGGGGTTTACGTCATTAGCTGTCAAGGCTGCAGAAGATGAGTAGTTAACCGAGTAAGTAATGTGTAACATTATCATTGACGGAACATTTCTTACCATTAAGCCTTCAAACTCTTATTCAGCTGTCAACACATGGGCACTTTCTGGAGCCAAATTCTCTCATGCTGTGCACTGCCTGCAGCTCGCCTGAAGCTCAACTTTGACTAAAAGTGTTGATTTCGCTTCTTTTAGCCTTGTTCTCATTTAGCGTTAAAACCTGCTTAGAGTCTGCCTTTTATTCTGTAAAGTACACATGCATGTGTCATCCCTCGCACACTTCTGATGTGAAGTTAAGGCGCTCAAAAGATATGCTAGTAATCTTAATGAATAATTGATTAGAAAGGAGTCTGGCAGTGTTAATTGTGAGGTGCAGCTGAGTGAATGCCAAAACAAAAGCTCTTCTAAATGTTTCCGAAAACCTTGTAAAGTCTTTAGCATTGAGCAACAGGGTCAGTGCACTGAAGTGGAATTTAAAGGAGGTTCTTGAATGTAATGGATTTTGACTTCCCTTTGTCATGTGCCTCAGTGCATCATTGATTGAGCACTCATTTGTTAAATCAGCTGTATTTTTTGCCATTTGTCAGAGCATAGACACTTACTGCAGCCTTTTTCCCTTTAAACATGGGTTTCTCGTCTTAATAAATCACAGGCATAAATTATTTTTTTATTTAAGGTGATCAATTTTTCGAACAGAGAGGCTTGCGAATATGGTCACAAGGAAACACGCTGTAAACTTTTATTTTCTGAACTGTTAGAAGAAAAGGAAAACATCAGGGTTGCATTTTAGGTGAAACATTGATAATTTGTGTCTTTAAGTTCAGTTCCTAGCAAAACACTCAGAAATGATTTTATTTGGAAAGCTCTAAATGGTGTGCATTGAAAGACTAGTTCAAGGTAACCAGTGTTCAGCCAATTCTTTAAGAAATGAGCAAAGGAAACCTGAGGGTTAAGGAACAAGCGGCGTACTGTACATTTGCAGCAACGAGAGATGCTCTCCGATTAGTGGAAAGGCTAATTACCTGGAGTATGCAGGAGCACTGTAGGTGCCATGCATACCTGATTAGAGTTCTGACAGCAGGGCAGAAGAAAGAAGACCTTGAGAATGTGCCAAAAATACCCCTTTACATAAGCAGATGGTATTGCCTTTGGAAGAGAATAGTCACTTACCCAGAATGGTTATTGCTGCTAGTGGTAAGGGTGCTATGGATGGGCCATCGGCTGCTGAGAAATGTACATGTACAGTATTTAATACGGCAATTGCTTGTCAAATCTGGAAATGTTCCTCTTGATGCTCTGTGCTTTCTGGATAAATGACCAAATCAGATTTATTTGCCAGTTGTCATTGCAGTTTAGGGTCTGAGCAAGCAAACAGTTGTTGTGGGGGACTAAAGACAAGCTAATATTTGGAGTTTTTTCAATATTGCTACCTCTAATGAAGTTAGAAGGTGTTTCTTGATCTTGTCATTAAGGAAGAATTCTTCAAAAAACCCCTCTATGACCAGAAAAAAAAAAAAAAAAAAATGCAGAGAGACTCAGTGTCCTACTGGGTATAGGCTGAAATGTTAGGTACACTTGGAAATGTACCCAAATCCTCTTTGGAAGATTGTATTTTTAATCTTTTTTGAGGAGATTTTGAGGAGCAGGGAAAAAGAGAAAGAAAGGAACAAAAAGGAAAGTCTCTCGAAGACTGGGGAAGAGAAAAGCCAGTCATGTTGACAGAGGAATTTAATAAAGCTTCTTAATAGCACAGAGTTTAGCACTGTAACTGCCTCGATGTAATTAGAGTGAAGAAGGATGGAGAAAGAATCTTTGGCTCTGACACCACCTCCTCCCCCCCCCGCCTTAAAAACAAACCTTTCTGCAAGGTGCAGAATGCTGCCTTTTTCTGAGGGGAGCTATAAATACACCTTCAGGCTTGGGTCCGTAATGAGCAACAATGCATGTTTACCACAAAGTTGCTGGCGAGTAGAATGACAGTGCATTGTCTTGTATTGTGGTGAATCATGCTACGTAATTTAATTGTGCCCCTGACTTGATAAATATGTTTTGTTTTGCTGGCACGTACACTGTGGTGACACCTGCTAACGTTGGAACGGCTGTCGGCCCCCCAGCAGAGCCCATTGCTCTTAGACCCACTCTACTGGTAGCTTGCAACTTAAGCTTCTGTTCCCGCTTCTGATACTGTCAGGCGCTTGGGGACAGTTCCCTTTCTTCTCTCCCTGGCTCCTGAGGCTCTATCAAAAGTGTGAATCTGAAACCAAACAACATAAAGCTTCAGTCCACATCTTTGCTCAGCCTTTACATGTACATTTTCCTGTTTTGAGTTCTTTTAAACTGCAGCTATCAGAAAGAATAAAATAGTGCATCACCTCGTAGAGTACTGAAGTGATCATCCAAGCAATTTTCTTCTCCCTGAAGCCAGACAGCCGAAGCTTTTTATTACTGACTGACTGAACTTCCTGTGTGTGTCTGTCTGTCTAGGTTGTTAGGCCACCTTGTTGTCAAGATTTGTGATGTTAGAGGCTTTTGATTGTGGGCAAACTGAAATATAGTATTA